>CATIWM010291241.1:0-10726 GCA_949671775.1 Mallotus repandus
CACTCATTAAAATAACCACAAACTAATTTAAACCATTGAAATTAAACATGAGAAAAATACCTAATTTTCACCTAACTAAATTGATGTAAGCAATGACATCAAATTAATTTGGGTGTGGGCTAATATTGACTTCTCAACATTCAAGTTGAAGGGTTTTGCAGTGAGGATTTGGCCTACTAAACAATGATATTTTTTAACACCATGATCACCATTGTCTTGAAGATTGACTTCCTCTTCTTCATCTTTTGTTAGAGAAAATTTTTTCCATAAAGTTTCTAGTTCCTCTACCATGGAGGCCAGCAGACATTAAAAGATCCACAAAGAATAAAAAACAAAAACCAGATAAGGGAAGCGGAAAGGATGAAAGAGAAAATAGAGAAAAGGAAAGATAAGAGATAAAGAAAAGGAAAGAACAGAGAAAAACAAAGCGGCAAAATCCACTAAGGGAGAAGCCCTAATCTCAACTAGGAAAACCTAGAAAGGTAGAGAGGAATATTCCACTAAGGGAGTTTTTATTCATGTTATAAAAGGGTCGATGCTGGAACAATTCTTAGAACTAGACAAGAACATACCCTATATTATTATTGTTTCAAGGTGTTCAATTCTTAATTTTATATCTATAAAGTGACAAAATTAAAATTTAATAGCACATGAATGAATTTGTTTGATATTATTAATTTAGTCTTTTCTAATCATTAAATATCAGAATCATTATAAAATTTGTCATAATGGAGTCATTTCTAATTAAACTTTTCTAGTAATTAAAGTAAAAGATTCACTTAATAATGTAAAATTTTAATAAATTTTTATATGAAAATATTTTATAATAAAAAAATTTTATTATTCAAATTTTTACCATATTAAATCATTTTAAGCCAACACCAGCCATGAAACATGAATCAAAATTAATTTTATGCCAAATATAGTATAAGAATATCTCCCCATTATTTATATAAAAAAAATCCTCCGCTAATAAATTACTATAATTTAAAAGGAAATTCACAACTTCATATTTTTGCAAAAAAAAATAAAGAGGGATTTGCATTTATATTCATAATAAACAAATGATTTAATTATAACAATTAACTCAACGTTTGATTTTACAAAGTATTCTGAATCTCAAAATTCTGAGCTGTACAAAAACAAACAAATACTCATTTGAAGTACAAAAACTAAAAGTAAATAATATTAAAAAATTAATGAATGTTGCTCATATTTGTCTAAATTTATAAATTATTCAAAATATTTAAGCTATAAATTTTTCAAAATTTTTTTGTCTAAATTTCTAACTACTAAATGTTGTTCACGACTTCAATTTTAAAAGTAATAATCCACCAAAACATATGCGTATAGAGCAAAATAAATAAATAAAATGACATTTATAACATGATCGTCTTAATCTCAATTAACATTTGCCTATTTGCTAATTAGCTAGCTAGGTCTTGCTACCACTAGTACTTGAAGAAGATCCATTTCCTTCTCCTTTTAAATGGAATGTGAAGTGTTTGAGCTTCATTTTGCAGAACTCTTCCTCATCTCTACCATTGCGTCCAGGTTCGGGATTGATACCCAGGCCCATAATAAATCCAAACAAGCCCCCTCCAAAAACCAAAGATAAGAATCCTGTCCATAAGCCATGAAGCCCATTACTAGAAGGCCCAAAAAATTTATCCTTCTTCTCTAAGCTTGGCCACCTGCGCATGAAAATAGTAGACAACTTGTACAAATCAATGAGGTAAGCAATAGGAGCCACACCCGACCAACAACGCTTGACTCTGCAATAGCCAACAATGCCTGAACAGTAACGTCGACCATATCTCTGCGCAAGCAACGCCTAGCCAAGGACAGTGCCTGGAGAGGGCATGATCACGTGAGGAGGTACAATGCCAACTAAAACCTAGCACAAAAAATAACAGACATAAAAAAGTAGGCAAAATACACAAGAAGATAAGAAATCCAATTTCTGTCAGTTCAGCCTCCTCTCTCTCTGGTTAGCTCTTCTGACTTAACCGTCGGAGTCGATACGCCGGGATCCCTCTAGCGTGCACTCTCACCGGTTCTTGTTCTCTTGTAAGCAACTCTTGAGCTCAAAGATTTGTAAATATCAGTGGTGCAGCCAATGTGGAACTATAACAACGCCACCAGAGAAAGATGGAGGACAATCTAGCCAATAAACACCTCAAGCCACCCTCACCGGACCTAAACTCATCGAAACACCACTCGGCAGTAACTTCTTTATCCTGCTTGACGTCAACTCACCCTTACAAACTAATGCAGCAACATTACCCCCACCTAGCCCCTTATATCCCACCCCATTAACCTAAGAACCTGAACTTATGACCCCATTTACCGTCATCTTAATCATGACAGCCCTCTAAGAACTTATTGTTGTGGTGCATGACCTTAGAGATGTCACCAGAACTCGAAGAGAAGCCCATGTTGAGCATGGTGATAAAGAAGACAATGAACTCAAAAAAAAATACTCCAGAAGATGGTGATCATGCAGCAAACCAAGAAAAGATATATACGCCAGAGTTGAACAATGTGCTTGCGAAGGAACCAAGAACAGAGCAAAAGAAAAAATGCTAGCAGATGAGGAAAAGTCTACTATTTCACAGGACAGGTGGGAACATACATAGACCTGGTGCAGTTGATGTAAATGATTCAACAGATAATTAAAGGGATAAAACCAGAAGGTGAAGATAAAGGTTTCAATCTTCGGGAGACTTCCCCCTCTCTTATGTGATCTTGAATGATCCTTTCCTGAATAAGTTTAAAATGCCTCCTTTGGGCTCGTATGACAGATTAGTGAATCCTGTTAGTCACTTAAACACTTATAGGACAATTATCCATCTGCAATCCATCAAAGATTCCATCCTTTGTAAGGTTTTCCCCGTAACATTGAAAGGGATAGCACAAGAATGGTACCAGGGGTGAAAGAGTTGTTCTGTTTCCAGTTTTGCCCAACTATCCTAGATGTTCACTGCTCGCTTTATGACTTGCATACCAATCCGAAGGGGTTTCACAGATTTGCAAAAACTATTCCAGAATGAAGAAGAATCCTTAAGGGATTTCAATAAAAGATTCAACAAAGAAGCTGTGCAGGTTGATGATTTAAACATCCATAAAGCCATTAAAGCCTTGGCAATAGGAACCACCTGCAAGCCACTCTACAACTTACTAATGTTACTTCCTCCAATAATGTTTCCCGAGTTAATGGCTAGGGCTTCTTAGCATATTAGGCTCGAGGAAGCAACAATAGCGGATGGAAACTGACCTGACCAATGGAATCCCACTGTATCTATCGATAATGGAGGCCATGGAAGAGATGAAGAATCAGGAGAAGAAGGAAGGAAAGAGCCTGACTATATGCAGATGATGGGAAGGGTAGAGGACAGAAGAATTGATAGAAACAATAGACAACACCCTTTTCAAATAGATCCATACCCTCAACGTAATTACATCCCTCTTAATACCTCCAAGAGGGGAACACTGATGTGGATCAAACAAACTGGAGAGCAAGTGAACTGGCTAAGGAGAACAAACTTGCAGTCCCCAGGAATCGTGATAAATACTAAGAGTTTCATAGGGGAGTAAGTCATAATACAAAGGAGTGTCTCCAGTTGAAGGATGAAATCCAAAGGTTTATCAGAACAGGGCAACTCTAGAGATTTATAGGAGAACCCAGAAAAGACAGACATTTCCTTGTCGGAAGGGCTAGTTATGAGAAGGGGAAAGAAAAGAAAGATAGAAAACCCAGGGAAGAGCCTAAAGTAATCATAAATATGATCATGGGAGGTTCACCCCAAGAAAGAGTTCCATACAAGGAAAGGAAAAGGGCCTTAGGTGTTTACTCAGCAAATTATCGACTAACATGAATAAGATGCCCATTTTCGGCAAGAGACAGTGAATGACTAGGTGGGCCACATAAAGACGCTTTAATAATTGATGGTAGATAGATAACACTTTTTTGAGAAGAGTCCTAGTAGATTATGGAAGTGCTGTAAATTTGATGACTCTTAGTGTATTCAAAGCCTTGGGAAAATTTGTTGTTGATTTGAGAAGGGTATCTAACCCCCTAGTGGGATTGGGAGGGACCTCTGTTCCTATCTAAGGATCCGCTATGTTTATACTACAGTTAGGAGGAGACGGGAACTATGAAGAGTTTTCAGTGGTTTTCATGGTGGTGGTTATTCCCTTTGTATATAATGCTATATTAGGAAGACCTTTCCTTTATGACACGTGTGCTAGTACTTGCATCAAGTACCTTGTAATGAAAATCCTCATGAAACATGAAGAATTGTGCATTAAAGGAAACTAAAGAGCCTCCAGCAAAGCCTGTATGGTAGCCTTGCAAGCCATTACAGAATCTCTACCCTTGAAAACCCTGGAGTGGAAGAGAATAAAAGAAAATCACTAGAACTAGTAGGGGAAGTAGCAGACATGCCCATATCAGAGGAGAGAAAGGTGAAAATAGGAGCTAAAATAGATGAGTTAGTACGCCAAGATATCCTATGGGTGTTGAAACAGAAAGAAGACTCCTTCGCATGGTCTCCCAATGATATCAAGGGAATAAGCCCGGAGGTGATGATGCATAAGCTGAATAAGGACCTATCCATAAAGCCTATAAAGTAGAAAAAGAGAAGGCATACACCTGAAAGATAGAGAGCCATATGGGAGTAAGAAGACTAGCTCCTAAAGGCGAGCTTCATAAGGGAAGTGTATTATCCTGAATGGTTAAACCTAATGACAAATGCAGAATGTGTGTTAATTTTACAAATTTTAATAGGGTTTGCTCGAAACACAGTTACCCATTGCCTAATATCGACTAGCTAGTAGATTCCATTGCCAGTTATGAGATGTATAGCCTCATAGATGCCTACACTGAATACCACTAGATCCGGATGAGTAAAGTGGATGAGGGAAATACATCTTTTGTGATGGATAAAGGGATTTTTGCTATAAAGCCATGCCTTTTGGCTTAAAGAATGTAGGGGCCACGTACTAAAGGTTGGTCAATCAGATATTCAAATATCAGATTAGGAAAACAGTAGAAGTGTATGTGGATGATATTATAGTTAAAAGCCAGAAAGTTGAGAATCATGCCAAAGATCTGAAAGAAGACTTTGACATACTAGATGAGTTCGGTATGAAACTGAATCCAGATAAGTACATTTTTGGGGTATCAATAGGGAAATTCCTTAGGTTCATGATCTCATAGAGAGGTATCAAGGCAAACCCTGAGAAAATCATAGCAGTGATGAAGATGAAACCCCCTCAGACCAATTGAGAAGTGCAAAGACTGAATGGAAGGATCACGACCTTGGGTCATTTCATATCTGGTTTAGCTAGAAGATGTCTCCCATTTTACAAAACGCTCCAGTGCCTTAAGAACTTTAAGTGGATGGAAAAACACCTGAGGGCATTTGACTAGTTGAAATCCTTCCTGGGATCCCCCCTCTCTTCAGTAGGCCAAAACTAGGAGAATCACTGTACTTATACTTAGCCACCTCAAAAGAAATAGTGACATCAGTATTAATAAGGGAGGAAAAAGAAGAACAGTTCCTGATTTACTATGTTAGTAAAGCTATAAATGGAGTAGAGGTGAGGTATTCAAAGATAGAGAAGCTCGTGTTCGCTCTAGTAGTCTTCACCAAATGGCTTCGGCAATACTTTAAGGCAAAATCATATTGTTGTTCGAACATATCAGCCTTTGCCCAAGATACTCTAAAAAGTAGAAACTTTCAAAAGGATAGTGGAAAGGGTAACCAAGATAGGGGATACAGAGTCATATATGAACCTAGGAAAACCATGAAAGCACATGTACTATCAGATTTTATGGCAAAAAATGGGGAAACCCAGGAAAAGGCAGTCATTTCCAAGCAAACCCCCTAGCACCTATTTGTGGAGGGAGCATCAAGACAAAAAAGATATAGGGTAGGAGTTATGATTAAATGGCCATGCAGAATAAAGATTGAGTACACCCTTTGTATAAACTTCAAGGCTTCCAACAATGTGGTGGAGTATGAAGCCATTATTGCCAGACTTAACTTGGCTAAAGAAGTAAGGCTAGGAGCCTTGGTAGTGCATAGTGACTCCCAGTTGGTGATCAACCAAATGGAAGGACTGTTCAATGTGAAAGACAAGGATATGTTAAAATACTTGCAAGTGGCCAAAGGGTTGGTGGAGCAATTGAAGGGGTCAGGAACCGAGCTCACCCTCGCGTAGATATCGAGGGAATCTAATAAAAAAGCTGATTTTTTTATCCAAAATAGCATGTGGAGAGGAAACCCCACCTCAAGACATACTAATGATAATGCTCTCAAAACCTACAATCCATGAAATGCCTAAGGTATTCACCATAGAAGACGTAGGATGGATGAAGCCCATCTTTGCATGGGTCAACTCAAAGATTCTCCAAGAAGATAAGGAAAAAGCCAAGAAAATCTAATGAAAGGCAGTCATATATTCGTATGAAGATGGATTAGTGTTTAGGAGATTTGCCACCCAACCCTGGCTAAGATGTGTAATAAAAGAAGAAGGGGGATATGTTAGGAGAGAGATTTATGAGGGTATTGGTGGAGCCCATGAAGCTACCAGCATATTAGCCAGAAAAATCCTCTTACAAGGATATTTCTAGCCAACTATAGAAACAGATGCTAAGGAGTTAATAAGGAGATGTGACAAGTGCTAATATCATGGAAGAAACAACCACACACCTCTAGCTCCTCAAAGATCATTAGGCATTGCCTGGCCCTTCGCACAATGGGGAATAGATATCCTGGATCTGTTTGCCCTCATAAAAGAATAGAAGAAGTTCCTCATAGTAGCAGTGGATCACTTCACAAAATGGGTAGAGGTAGAACTAGTAGCATCCATCAAACAAAAAAAAACACTAACTTCTTCTGGAGAGAGGTTGTATACAGGCACAGGATACCAAGAAGACTCATCATAGACAATGGAAAACAGTTTGATTGTAGTGAAATCAAAGAGTTTTATGGAGGTTTACACATAGAGCTATAATTCACCTCTGTGGCACACCCACAAACTAATGGCATGACTGAGGTGATGAACCCTGCTATAAGGAATCAAGAAGAGGCTAGATCAGTTAAAGGGCGAATGGGCAGACAAACTCTACAGTGTCCTATAGTCCTACAGGACCACTTCTAGAGACGGTTCCGGAGAAACCTCCTTTAAACTAGCATACGGAATAGAAGCTGTAGTGTCGATGGAAATCAGCCTCTCAAGTTATAGAGTGGTGATGTACAACGAAGAAGAAAACCATGCAACTCTTAGGGCAAACCTTGATCTTCTAAAAGAATATAGAGAAACTGTCGAGTCAGAATAACAACTTATAAATAGAAGATGAGTCGTTACCATAACAAGCAAGTCAAAATGTAAAATTTTGAGTAGGGAGACCTAGTATTAATCAAAGCAGACATACATAAGGGAAATGTTGGAGGTGAAAAGTTGGAACCCAACTAGCAAGGTCCTTATAGAGTGGAAGACGTAGAGGGCCTAGCCACTTATAAGCTATTAAAAACTAATGGCAGACCCATACCAAGGACATGGAAAGCTGCGAATCTAAAGAAGTTATACCAGTAGAGAGTAACCTAGAAACAGAGAGAGAAATGTCTAGGATTATCACAGTGCACTTGAAAAGATTTTTGAAAAGCTCTTGCCCTTATATGTAGGCAAAGCTACCTCAATTTTGTCACTCTATTAATGCAAGGCCTAGAGCCACTTTTTCTCACCATTTGTGAAATAATTGAGAAATTTATACAAGTCCTTGGTGCAAAACGCCCAAGGAATTTGCTAAAATTTGTATAAGTCCTTGGTGCGATGAAACACCCAAGGAATGTTTTGAAAATTTATACAAGTCCTTGGTGCAATGAAACACCCAAAGAATATCCTAAAAATTTATGCAAGTTCTTGGTATGAAGAAACACCGAAGGTGTCTCCTGAAAACTTATACAAATCCTTGGCATGACAAAATGCTCAAGGAACCTCCTAAAAATTTATACAAATCCTTGGTGCGACAAAATGCCCAAAGAATCTCTTAAAAATTTATATAAGACCATGGCACGATGAAATGCCTAGGGAATCTCCTCTAAAATTGATACGAATCCCTAGCATAAGGAATTTCCTTAAAACTCCATACAAATCCCTAAGCTCAGCTAAACACCTAGGAAATCTCTTTGTAATTTTGTACGAGTCTCTAATGAGATGAAACACTCAAAGATCCTCTTTAAGATATTCATAAAGCCATAAGAATGATAAGGCGTCCATAGAAATCTCTTAAAATTAGCCTAAATATCTGATGCGATAAAAAATAAAATGACATATGAATGAAATTTGAGGAGATCCTCAAAATATAACAACTGTTAAAGCCAAAACTTAAGCCTAGCATTGTGTGGCACTCCTAAGAAGAGAAGCTATAATCACATAACAATCCCCATAAAGATACAATGCACAAACATAAATATTGGTTAAGATAGAGTCAAAAGCAGAAAAGTTCACATACAGCCCCACCGTAGGGGGAATTCTTTAAAGCAAAAGCAATACAATTGTTAAAAAATCCAACACATTACATCCCAAAATAAAAATTAAAGAACTATCGCTGCAAGTCTCTAATCCAGGATCGGTCAATATCAGGGTAATATTTCTCAAGCTCCAAGGAAAACTACGCTTTGGCTGCCTTGAACAAAGTAAAGGAATCTTCGACAATATTCTAAATTTGGGCTTTAAGACTGACAACAGTCTTTTGGTTGACCTCTGTAGACTCATTAACAAATTATTTTAGCTTTTGGTACTCTTGGATCAACTCTTGGTGCTTCATCTTCTTGGCTTGGCAATTGTTATTCTCTTCCTCCAACTACTTCTCTAGAGTGAGAATTTTCTCTTGATCCTCTTGACTATATAAAAAAGGTGTTGTACATGCCGTTCCCAAAGACAAACTAGCTCCAACACCGTCCCAACAGCCTTAGACCGCCAAATAGCCAAGTCCTTGTGAAAGTTAATCAATTTTTCATTAACCAGCAAGGAAGTTTGAGTTGTTGTCAAAGACAAACAAAGAATGAACATAAGGAAAACTATACTAAAAAATAACTAAATGTAATAGTAACACAGAGAAGTACATAAAAAGTAGCTATGCGCTCAAAACGCCCTAGGTCCACTTACTAGAAATGGCCTTATGAAGATCCTGATCCCTAAGAAGTTGGCAAGCTTTAGCCAAGTCCGCATTGACCCTAACCAAACAAATTGATATAGGTCCATACTTTTGGTGCTCCCTCACCAAATGTGCGTGAAGCTCTCATATTACTTATGATAAATGACCACGCCCGAAAACATCCCTTAAATCGTCCAACTTTGGAGATAGTGAAGGACCCACCTCAAGAAGATGACGTTTCGATGAAAGAGGCACCGACGACTCAGATCGTCGAAAGGAGTTAGAACCAACAGGAGATTTCCCCTCCTTAGAATCAACAACATCAGTAGTAGCTTCAACGGGTTCCCCAGCAGAAGTAGAAGGGATAATTTTAAGAAGAGGAACTGTTCCCCTCTTTAGGCAAGCTTTCAGCAAATCCATTAAGATTTTCCTTGAAAGTGACAAAAACGTCACAAATCAGTCATGACATATGTAAAAGGGTAATTAACAATAATCCTCCCTATAACAGACCATTCAAACAGTCAATTAAAGTAACACAGTTAAAGCAACGTCCCCATGCCTTAGTTGCAAAAGCATTAAGGACCACCTCTTCCTCCCCTTCAGAAAGGTCAATCTTGCTATTTCCCTATAACGTATCATCTACCCAATCCTGGGGAATGTCCCCCCAACCAAAAGGGTTAGTCACCACAAAGAAACTTTTCATCCATGATTTCTTAAGATTAGGCAAACCTTCAAAGAGCGCCCTGCCAGGACGCCCAGCAAGATGCCAAAATTCATTCTTCTTGCTAAACATAAAGAGGTATTAAAATACGCTCAAGTCTAGTTCCACCCCAACCAGATAGCAAGACAACAGAAAACCTATTACCAACATCCATCCATTAGGGGTAAGTTGGCTAGGGGGAATTCCATACATTAGCAAGAAAGCCATAAAAAATGGATCTAAAGGAAATCGAAGCCCCGATTGTAAAGAATCCTCATAAATGACAAGCTGATTACTCCCTACCACTGAGTTGGCTCACAAATCCCAAGGAACAGAAAACTTATACACTGAAGGGATACCGTTTTTCTCCTTTATCTCGACAGGAATGGCTGAGGTCAAGTAAGAAGGCACCATAGATACAAACGCCATACCAACATCGATCCCTTTAGTCTTAACCTCAACTGCCTACTCTCCCTTAGACCTTGTAGTAGTAGGAGCTCGACCCCGGAGATGAGAAGACACTCTAGGACTGCGAGACACCTTTGAATCACCAAATTCACCCTCACCGTCAGAGACAACCATCGATTCATTTCCTGGCGATTGTGCAGCTGGCAAGCCACTCCCCATATTACCAACACCCATAGACAATGTATCTAAATACAAAACAGACTTCACCAATGTACAACACAAAACATCACAAAACATCACAAAACATAAACCCAAAGAAAACACCTAAATACATCACAGTATCCATACATTATCTAACAAAGACATAACTAAACACAAAAAAGAAGAGGAAGATCAAGAAGGCAAAGAAACATGAAAGTACATACCTTCAAAAGCCATGGTAGTGTAAG
>CATIWM010291323.1:0-12878 GCA_949671775.1 Mallotus repandus
ATGTTAATTTTGCAAAAATAAATTAAATCATAATATTTTTATTAAATCATAAAATTAATTTTACAAAAATAAATATTAAATTTTTGAGAATGTACTTTTTACATTCAACTAAACTTTTTTGTTGGATAGTATGTGGTCAACTTCTATCATATTTTGTTTGACACGAGAATTTAGTGAAATATAAGCTCTTTTACTTTTTTACTTGATATTTTGTAATATCATGTGGATAACCACTATAAAAATTAGTAAAATTTATATTCTCTTGTATCTTTTTATTTGGTATTTTATGGTCAACTATATATTATTTTATGGTCCACCGTATATTATATTTTAGTTTATTATTTTTAAAAAGAAAGATGTTGTAAATATAAGTGATAACTTGCATTAGGAAAAAAAAAATTTCTATTAGAAAATATTTTTGTTATCTGTGAAGGTTACCTTATTGACAGGTTGTAGGTTTTATTTTTCATTTTAATCTAATGGCCTATAATATATGTTTTAATCCGATGGTTAAAAATTTAAAGATATATGTACCTTGAAGGCATTGTAAAATCTCCCTTACAATTATTCATTACTATTCATTTTGCTTGAATTGACCCTATATATATTGTTCTTTGATCCAACATCATCAATCAATACAAAAATATTATAAATATAATACAAATTGAGAATGTTATAAATTAATTATGTAAAATTTTAATTAGCACCATACACATTCCACTATTATATTTCCTCTCATGATGTTTAGATTATATATATATATATATATATATATATATATATAATTAAATTTTTTCATTTAGCTTTTTTTTTTGACAATTAAAGTAAATTTTGCTTCTATTATAGTCTAAAATTGAACTCATAATCTGTTAGCGTCGAATTTTATTATTCAGCCTTCAATTTCATTTTGGTTTTTGATGTCTGTTATATATATTTTGATACTATGATGTTCCCTCATAAAATCCAAGTAGTATCCATCCAATTATGGCAATTCTGTTCAAGAAAGCGAATGATCATTTTCCTCTCAATTCTGAGAATGGGACGGAGGTGGGACATCTCTTCTTTTATAAAAACAAATCCCAAAAATCAGTGGCCAGATTTGCTTGTTTTCATGTTGATTGTTTAAACATTTGTAATTTATTTTTTTAATTGATTTTGGTGATTTCACTCAACTAAATACAAATTTATAAATTTCAGTTATAAAAAAGCTACTGAAAATAACTTCAGATATTAATAAAAGATATTTTTTTCCTAAAAATCCAAATTACATAAAAAAAAATTT
Source organism: Mallotus repandus (assembly GCA_949671775.1). NCBI lineage: Eukaryota > Viridiplantae > Streptophyta > Magnoliopsida > Malpighiales > Euphorbiaceae > Mallotus > Mallotus repandus. Next base: position 1,283 of record CATIWM010291323.1, read on the forward strand.
TGGTCATTAGAGAGGGAGGTAGGTGGAGGAATTTGAATCTTCCCCTCTTACAAGGGGTGTCAAGCTTCTACTACTAGACTGGTGGGAGGTTGGTTAAAAAAAATTTTATCTGAAAACATCATACAAATGTGATGAAAGAGCTAATCGGAGTACAATGTGACTATTTTCTTCAAGTATCCACCATATTTGTTATCACAATTATAATCCACCAATGTTAAATTCTATTGAATAGATTAGAAACTTTTTTTTGACCACCGGAGAGGGAGGGGGTGAGGAGATTTAAACCCTCCTCCTCCTAAGAAGATGTCAAGCCCTCTACTACTACTACTAATTAGTCGGAGACTGGCAGATTACAAACTTTTGACAACCACTAAAAACAACGAAAATATCAACCAAAAAACTATATTCAATGAGGCCAAACCTAGACTAATTTTAAATTAAACTCAAAATATAGCTAATATATGATATTAAAAAGTAAAAAAATAAAGGTATTTGGGTGGTTTTTTTTGGGCCATTTTTTGCCAAAAAAATCACCCAAAAGGAGAAGGAGAAAAAGAAACAGTGACAGTCGAAAGAAATAATTCTGTTTACTTATAGAAATTTGTTTTCTGTTTTCTAACACTGATTTTCCTAGAAAACTGTTTTTTCATTTTCTAAAGAAAATGGTAGAAAACTTGGGATATTGTGTTCATTTGTTAAATTTAGAAAATTGTTTTTCAATTTTAAAAATTATATTAATTATTATGACTTAATATTTTTTTACATTTTTTTATGTTAGTACAATGCATGGTTCTTATATAATTCTACATTATATTTAAAAATAATTTTTTTTATGTTTCATTAGATTATTTTATCTGATAAACTTATAATAAAAATACTCAAATATACCAATTTATTAAAAACTATCAATACAATTATAAATAAATGTCGATAAAAATAATTTATAATTAAATTTCATTACAAACTAAACCAAAAAATTTTAAATTCTGACATGATTATTATAATCAAACCATAAAGGATCTACAATAGCTTCTTTAACTAAACTCATTTGTATTTGTTGAGAAAAATCTATGTGAATGCCTTCTAGTACCATGTCAGAGCCAACTTCCTCATTAATTGTCAATCATTCTTACCATACTCTGTAAATAATCTATATGTTCTATCTTCCATTCTTATAAAATTGTGTAAAGTGCAACATGCAATTGGAATTAGTTTTTGTTGTCGCAAAGGATAGTTTGGTATTGATTTCAAAATTGAAAATCTAGCTTTTAGCACTCCAAATGCTTGTTCTATCGCATTACATAATGATGAATGCCTATAATTGAATAGTTCATGTTTTCCTGTGATTCTTCCACGTCCACGGAAATCATTTAAATGATATTGTTTACCACGGTATGGAGCTTACGAATATTTGGATAGCCAGCATCCACAACATAATAATAATCTAAAAAAAAAAATATTAGATACAATATTTATAGTATTAATTAAAACTTGTGTATGATAAAATAAAATAAAACTTTTTACCTTTAGTTGGTAATGGAAAGTTATTTCCTTGTCTCGATAATGCATCAAGAAATACACAAGAGTCGTTTGTTGTACCTTCCTAACCAGTATAAACAAATGTAAACATCATATCATGTGAACAAGCGGCCATCACATTTTGTGTGACAAGTGATACTTTTCTACCATGAAAAGTTTTTTTTTTGGATACTAGACACCAAGCCACTACCTAGGTTCCATCAATTGCACCTATTCAATTCTGCAACTAATCTCATTATATATTTGTCTTAACATAAGATGTATAGATGAGTTAAAAAAAATAACTTAACAAATACCTTAAAATATGAATACCATCTTGGATTATTATAAATTTTAGGTTGCACAACAACTTTATCCATATATTTGATCAATTGATTACCGAAGGCAGTTAATGCCTTATCACTCGTTTACTCCACTTATGCATTGTACCAAGTGAATGTTGAAATCTTTTAGCCACAATTCTTTGACAAGTACCATGACATAAAATTGCTAATCCCATCGTTACTCCTTCTTCAACTCTAACATCTTTCTGATCTTTAAGAAGTCCCATAATCTTTAGTCTATCACATAAATTTCTAAATACATGTGGTGCCATGCAAAATCTTTCATAACATCTACTTGGATTCCAACTAAAATTGTAAGAATATATGCTTTGCTACTAAGCATAGAGGTCCTATAAGGAATTTTTTCTATAAAATATGTTTTATGACTCATCAAATATCTCACTAACATTAAATCTACTATATCATCGCTACTAGAACTATCACTATTTGAAGAATACATTACATGATTATTATTTGTATGTTGCTCCATGTAGCCTGCAAAATAATTATCTAACATCACACTAATATATATTATTACAAAAAAAGAATAGTGCAACGATGAAACAAGCAATAAATTAAGTCATTTATTTGATGTCTATTAAAAAATAAATTGACAAATCATTATTAGCACCCTAAATAAAATAACTAACTAAACTAAACTTTCCAACCAAGCCTTTCTCTTAATTGCAAGCATCAATATGAACATTTTTCTCCAATTAGAATTCGTAATTTTTTCTAATGCTTTACTCTATATAGCATCATAAATATCCTCTATTATTTCTAATACATCCATACACGTTTCTATTGCATATGGATCAAAAACTACGATTGGAGCATGATTACTTATTACTTTATATCTCTCAGCTTTAACTAAATCTTTTTCAGTTCTGACATCTAGAGAATATGCCCACTTTTCCAAATAAGAATCCAACTTTTCAAATTTGGATTTTTTTAACTTGAATACACCCAAGAAGATAATAATTATCGGACGATCGCTTCCTTTTAGAGTCTTCACCATTAGATCTTTCACTCTCTGGTATATGAACACCTGTATTAAGAAATTCTCCTTCATTTATGCACTCTTCATCTGAAGTAGGTGGTAACTATGTTGAAGCATAATTGAGAAGCCCGATTATTGTAGATTTATTGAAAATTTGACCAAGTAATTCATAATTTTTGCCACCATTTCTTTTGAAGGTTCTAAAATTATTGTGCTTCTAAATATAAACACATGCATATATATTAGATAATTTTGATAACATTTAGAACTGTTACATTAAAATATAATAAGGTTTTAAATTAATGCAAACTAGATACCTGATAGAACATCTGCCAAACATCTTCCGGTGCAAACACAGTATTTGAATTTGAATCATTAGTAACACCAGTGTGTTCTAATAATTCAAAAAATTGTCGATACTTTTGATAAAGCCGGTTGTATTTTCCTTTCATTTTATCTGGACCGTATTTTTCTCCTGTTGCTAAAAATAATTATTCATCAATTTCTTGCCAATCAGCTGGTTTAAAACTAGGTGAGCCGATTGGATCTTTCTTAACTTTTATAATCTAACCATTCATTTGCATTTTCACCATCTCCATTTTTACCCCTTATCTTAATACCTAGTTGTAAATTAACATTCAATAATTATACAATAATAAATAAAAATCAAAATTTATAAAAGTAACAGTACACATATTTAAATTAAAAATTCTTCACATAAATGAAAATCATTAATCCAACAGTAACTCACAAGTTAAAAATCACATATGATAACAACACAATAACTAACCCATTTAAAGGGATTTGTATCTCTCCATGATATCAACAGCAGGATTGCTTCTAATACAATTATTAAATCTAGAATTTGTATGGATCTAAACAATGGAAAATATTGTCCAAAAAAAAACAATAGGAAAATACACAGTTTCGTTTTAATATTTGTTATTGTTATTGCATGTGAAGTCACGTAATTAATATATTCATTCAAATTAAACATCAATGATAAATGATAAATGAACCCAATTAATTATTTGACATGGCCATATTAATTATTTGACAGCTAAATGCATAGCTAGATATCTAAATTTTTAATAATATTATTCAATTGCACGTTTGAAGTTTTATTTTAAACTACACACTAGGCTAGGCTAACAAAATCTTTCATAGGTTGAGTTTAGAGTATCTCTAATAATTTTTTTTTATTTTAAAGAGTATTTTTTGCACAATAAAAAACATCTCAAAGAATATAAAAAAAATAAAAAAATTTGTATAACTTCAATAGACTTTTTATATTTTTAATCTTCATTTTACTTTATCTAATAAACATTAATTTTTTTTCTTATTTGATTTTATAAGATTTCTCTCTATTTATTTAATTATTTTTTACTATTTGATGAAAGAGAAATTTTTTTTCAATAAATAAATAAATATTAATTAATGTTTTGTATAGAAAATTGAAATATTTTAGAGTATAGAGTGAAGTTTGACTCTCCACATGTAGAGAGTCAAACCAACTCTTACTCTAAAATAAAAATATAGAAAGTGTACTGGAGATCTTTTTTTTTATTTGACTCTTCAAAATAAATGATTTAACTCAAATAAAGAGCCTATTGGAGATGCACTTAGAATATGTTCTTTAACACTCTCTGTGTCACGACCCAAATTAGAAAGTCATGACCGGCGCTAGGGAATGGGAATTCACATGAATCCAGAACCCGTAGTAAGCCTTAAACACAATTTAAACATTCAACATACATATAAAAATACCTCAGAATTAAAACTTTAATAATATAAAAAAAAACTCCATATCATATCATAAAATATTTATACAAATATTCATTTACACAATCTCGGTCTAAAACAACATCACATACTACCACAAGATATACTACTACTGCAACGTCTAATAAAATATAAGAAAAGTGATAGTTCAAAATTTACATAAGTCAGCCGGGGAAGATAAAGTCTGACAAAAATTACTACTAGTAGGGGTCTGACGAGAAGAATCCTTAAAAATAATTGAGGGGGTCAGACCTCACTAAGTGAATCATTATTATATATATGTATGTAATCTAATGCACGTATACACAAGTATCGATAATAATATTCGTATATTTATATTTATATAAATATACATACAATCCACACAGATGCTTGAAAAATATTTTTCAAGATTTATTTTACTGGAGGATCGGAGCAGAATCCTAAAAAGTTCGCATCCTCAAATCACATAATCCTTATTTGCCATCAGGCTCACTTAAATACCAAAATATTTTTCTTTTCCAAATTGACAGTGGACAAGCACCAAGACACTAAGTCAACCGCGCTCCCACAGTCTCACTGACGGCATGACTGGCCCTGAGACACTAAGTCAACCGAGCTACAGCAGTCACGCTTCTCAACCACAATTCTCAATATATCATTTAATCATCAATCAATAAATCATATTCTAGCATCTAATGTACTATTGCGCGACAGTCCTAGTGTAACCCACTAGGTGATACGTTCTACGGTTATCCTCCAAAAATATTTTATTCCAAATAAATAAATAATTCATATTAAATAAAGTATTGAAATTATATAAAATATGCACGATATTCAAAATACATAAATAATGATGGCATAAATATATATATATAATAAGGTGATAATAACAATAATTAAAATGAATGCAATATAGCATATTAAAATTCACATTTATTTAAAACATGAATGCCAATAATATATTTCTACATGCCATGCATACATATAATAATAACTCACAGGTATGCGCTCTTCTATTCCGGTTCGGCTGGCCCGGTACGGAAGGTCTAGCTCGCGGTGCAGCTAAAAGAAAATAATAATAAATAAATAATCAGAAATAAATTTCTAATTTTATACTTTAGAGATTTCTAAAGAACGACTTGATAGAAGACCTGACTCGACTAAGACTGAAAACTTAGGATCGATTCGATGCCACGTTTTAAGAGAAATCTACCGAAAATTCGGCGGAGTCTCCTTTGCAAAACAGACATCTCTCTACTAGAGTCGTTCTTACACGCAAACATACTTCTAAGATATTCACAATTCATTTTCTCGAGTTGGGCCCCTGAACTACACTTATTGCCCAACTGAGAATCAACACAATTTACAATCAATAAAATAATATATATCCCAATAATTCACCAAAAATCATAAAAATTCATTTAAATACCACAATTCAATTTATTTACATAATAAAAATATAAAAGACATTTATTTTCAAAATAAATAATAAAATCCTAATTTATAATTAAATTCCATTATTAAAATATAATCTTTCAAATTTTGCAATTAAATAGCATTAATTACAAATAATAATTTAAATTGTTAAAATATATAATAAAAATAATTGAAAACTCATTTAAGCTTAAAAATAATAGATAAAATTATTATTCATATATTTTTTTTGGAATTTACTAATAATTAGCTAAAAATAGAAACTAATTCATAAAAATTATGTTAATACTATTTTATTTCTCAAAAACTGTCCAAAAAATAATAATTAACAATAATTTTAACTAAAATATAAAAATTAGCCATTTAAACTAATTTTTTCCAAAAATTCATTTTTCACATAAACCTTCAAAAATTCATAATAAAAATTCTACACATAATTTCAATAAACTTTTTTCACGAAGTTTGTTCAAAATAATTAGTAAAATTTATTAAAAATATAATCTCCCCGAGCCCAGAACAATACCGGAACAATAACTCCGAACTCAGAATAGTGCATTTTTCGAAAACTATCACCAAAATTAAATCTAAACATATATTTGGAAAGGTTATAACCTCTAGATCAACATTTACAACTACATTTAATTCAAATTCTAACTCAAAAATAACCAATAATAAAAAATAGGTAAATTCAATTTACCTAAATTTGGAAATGTTAGAGGTTCGGATCAGATGAGTTCTTTGAAGAAAAATAAAGCCCACTCTGAGATGAAGAAAATGAGCTATCAAACTCGGCCTAAGTGGCCGGAAATGTCGCTAGTGAGCAGTTGAAGTTTCGGCCGACGATGAGGTTGAAGGGAGAAGAAGTGAGCTGCTCGGCCGGACGAGAAGACCTGGTGGCTGCTGCTAGCGGCGCGCAATGTCTAGATGGAGTGGTCGACGGTGAGGCGCTGCTAGTGATGGTAGTGCGTGGCAGGCTGGCCGGAAGGAAAGGAAGGAAAAAGAAGAAGAACAAAAAGAACAAAAAATTCCTTTGCAGCATTTTTTTTTATAAAAGATAAAAGTTAAAAATAATAATATAATAATAAAATATCTCTAATTTTTATTATTTTCTCTAAACTACACCTATATATTTACACACTTAAAAAATTTTAAAAGTGTATTAAAATACACTAAGTCAATAATTTATATAATTAAAAATAATATTCAACACCAAAATTTAAATTAAATTTCACTAATAATCAAATATGAAAATTAATAAAATATTTATTAACACTACAAACCCCAAAGTTTAATTTTATAATTTATAAAAATTCAGGTTACAACACTTATTATACAATGCAAGCCATTTATTTCTTTGCTTCTTTAGGTGACACAAACCCAGAATGAGGCAGTGTCCTACTGTCCGTTGATGCTAATGCAATGAGGAGGCTGATGAACTTTGGTATAATACATATTGTATTTAATGAGTTAGCATTTTCTCTATTACTGATTTTTTTTTCAAGAATTTGAGGCAATGATTACACTCCTAAGCTTCCACCTCTTCAGTTCTTTATAAAACTATTATGAATGCTACTTGCTTAAGTTTCTTTGGTAGCATAAATTTTAGATTGCTGCTAGAAATGTGGCATAGCATTCATATGATGAATTTAAGTCCTGAGCCTCAATTCATACTTTCATAGGTTTATTCTCATTATTTATGTTTATATTGCATAATGTGTTTGCCTAAATTGAACTATTTCTTTATTTTAGAACTGTCCCTACTAATTTTGGTGATTCTTTTTGTTGTTGTCTGGTTTTTGTTGACATAGCAAGCAAATTATTTTGATTTTTTGCTTCTATGGAAGTTTACATCTAATAGTGCTAACAGTGGAAGCAAATCAAATGTGATTATCATTTTGTAATTAGTAGTAATATTTAAATGTAATTATTACTTAATATTTTTTTTGTAAATTTCACATTAGGCTTAGCCATTCAAGCCTTGTTTAGGCTAATAGTCAGCGTAAAACATGGGTTTGGCCCATTATAGCGCTAAAAAAGTTAGTAAATTTTATATTTTTTTTGTTACAATCCATTAAAAAAAGGCCCAATTTAAAGGCCCAAATCTGCTCTTTCCGTTCTAGAAATACCTAAAATTTTCAAAAATCTAACCCGTCGGTTCCCTTATTATTAAGCCACGAGTCAATTGCATTTTATGAGTATAATAAACCAATCGATTTCCATCTTCCATCACCCAAACTGTCAGAACCCGAGCGATGCACACCCCTGTTGGTGAATGCATCATCGTCCTGGTAAATGTCTTCTGATATACAAGGAAGGTTTACAGTATCCACAAGGAGAGGCTTTGGGACTGCAAATGGCTTCATGAACTCTTCAATTACAGAAAAAAAAAAAATTAGTGTTCAGTGAAGGAAAAATTCATCACTGTAACGGTTTAGAGACAGATTCTTTTTTGTCACTATTTTTCCGTTGCTAATTTTAGTGACAGAATGGCAAATTCGTAACTAATTTTAAATGAATGATTAGCAACGAATTTTTCAATTAGAAGCTAAAATTAGTGATGGATCGAAAAATTTATCACTAAAATTAGCTACAAATATTTTGATCCATCACTAAATTACTGACAAAATAATGATCAATTACCGTCACTAAAATTAGTAACAGATTGATATAGTGACGGATTTCCATGACTTGAGAATGCCTTTTCTTCATTCTTCTCCGCTGACATGATTTGCCTTGCCTCTTGAGCTTGCAAAGAACGAAGGAAAATATAGAGGGATCCTTAGTCTCCTCATTGCAGTCACTATATAATCATATTTTGACTTTGTAAAACTTTGGGAACTACTGTAGCATAAGTAATTTTCTCTCCATAAGTTCTCATTTGACTAACAATTGAAATTACTCTAGACAGAAAATCTTGCAACGCTTCAGTACCCTTCATGAACAAAGCTTCAAACTCATTTCTGAGAGTCTGAAGTTCCATTGCTATTATTACCTTTGAACTCATAGCATTCTCCTTTGAAGATGGGAATGAGAGGTTGAGAAACGCTTATGGTACTCCCATTGACTGCCATTGTCTTTCTCGCACTGAGACACTTACAGGACACTGCTCTGCTCTGCTCTGATTATTGTTTTGGAACTGCTCTCGCACACAGCTTTATTAACTTCAAGGCCTATCATATAGGCTTACAAAAGAAACTAACATTACTCCACTTTCTCAACAACATAGAGATAAAGTAGGAAAGTGAACCATTACAACAAAAAGATCTCAACATGATCTGATACTCCAACTAAACAAATCAGCTAACAGTAAACAAACTTCCTAAATACTAGGATTTATTGACACCAACATGGACTCTTTTTTTTTTTCCCCTTTTAACGGGGAAGCTGCAAATATATAAATATCGATCACCCATTTCAAGTTATTGCGTTACAGAGGTAATTGGTCAAGGAACAATGAGATAACGTGATGTTTGGAATTTGAGGAGTTGGTGAATGCGTCGAGGGGCTTGTACATAACTTCCATCATTCGACCAAGGTTTACAACAGCTGTAAGTAAACGCATTGGAACTGGAACTGGCCTCATGCTGTCCTCAGTCATATCCTTCCACGCATTCTCACACATCTTTTGGAGCTCTTCAACTGCCTTTTCTCTCGAAACACCGTAATCTTTCATGTAGCAGTCGATTGCCAAGACTTGTCCTTTCTTTTCTTCATCCTTCAAATTGTACGGTAAAAAAATTATTAGATTAACACATAAACACGTTTCGCATTTCCGAAAACACACGTATACATACCTTGCGAGCAACTATATCATTTCTCAAACGCCCAAGTACCGTAGAAGCATTAACAATTTTGGGATTGTTTTGTAGCCACTCATATTCTTTAAGCCTTGCAAGTGTTTCCATTCCAACGAAAGCTGTTGACGCAAGCGAGGTAAAAGAACTTGAGCGGAATCCAATTTGGATGTAGTCATTGAATGTTGGCAAATATCAGTTGTTGAACCATTTCGCCTCAACTTCATAGCATCTCACCACTTGTTTGAACTAGCACATGCAACATACATACATTTATCAACCAGAGATTTATATATATGATAAATCATTAATAATTTGGTAGATTAATGATCCCAGACCTTTCTAATGCATTTGTGAAGGATTGTAGCTCTTGTAATGTAGCGTAGGAATCATATGTATCATCTACCAATGCCATCATTTGCATCAACTTGCAAAACAGGAGGCGAGAAACAGAAAATTGAGGCTCAAAAGTGATTGCAACCGCCGCCATGTATCCCTCTACAATTCTGTCTCTTGCGTGAAGAAGTTTCTCTGTAAGATTTAACTCTTTCCACCACCTAAATGCATATATATAATTCTAAAAAAAAATGCATATATATAAATAATAACGTCAAATTTTACTTATACGTACATATTTTAAAAATATGTAGTTGCCACAGCAAATTAATAAAGAAGAGACTCCCTACAATGAAATGTACACGTAAAGTAAAGTAGATTATTAATCAATCAATTATATAATTGGTTCAATGACGTAAATATTTATATTTTTTTCCTTATAGATTTTTTGGTGACCCATGAAAATAATAAGATAAAAAAAAATTTATAGGCCGCGACACATATTCATTAAGATTAAACCACTGAATCACATATTAATTATCAAACAATCAAATATAAAATTAAACTTTATATTCATTGCGCTGTGTGTATGTAAAGTTTGAAAATAAAATTTACCTTAAAATATCGCCTAGTTCTTGTCTGTGGAGTAATTGTACCCGATTAAAATCTAACTTGGCAAACTTAAGTAGAGTTTCATTACAATGCTTCTCTTTTTCGTAGAAAGAAATGTATTTTCTAGCCTCTAGTCTCGACAAGCCTCTATGGAAGGGCAGAATCAAGGCGTTGTTTATATGTTCAGCAAGATGGGGAGTTGATTGCGTAGCCAAGGACTCAAGAAGTGGCCTCGCAAAAGCAGCTGCTTCATCTAGGATATCTTCTCCATGCGTACTCATAAAAGTTGCTTCATAAAGGTGAAGCATGCCCATCACATCATTACTGATGCTTTCCTTGAACTTTCCATTGTTATCCTTGAATTTCTTGAACACATCTGATACAAACACAACAACAGTGATCAAAAAGTTCTCTACAGACACCAAGTGTGGACTAGAAAAAATTTAAAGCAACTCACCACTAGATATTTTGAATCCATGATGTCTTAAAATTTGAAATAGGATTGACACAATGGATAGGGTGTAAACATTATTATTGTCATCCAGATCAAGACTCAAGACTGGGAAGAGCACTAAAGATACGATGCAAATGCTCTTCAGTTTCACTCTTGAAATGATAGGAAATACCGAGACGACATAATGAATTAATCAACTCAATATTCTTCATAAAATCTGCTGAAGAAGCTAAGAGCATAACCCTAACTTTTCTTTCAGTATTTCTATCTCTTAGCCTTATGATTCAATTTCCTGCAAGTGTTGAAAATCGAACAATAAAGTTGTAAAAATATATATTTA
>CATIWM010291359.1:0-25072 GCA_949671775.1 Mallotus repandus
AAAAAAGAGTAAGAAAATAGAAAATTCACCTTTTGTTTGTCACTAATCAATGTCAATCCTAATCCATCCACAATATTCAAATCATTGAATAGAATACTAAAAAACCACTTCCATGTAGCTTCATTCTCCCCTTCTACAATAACCCAAGAGATGGGATACATTTGGTCATTCCCATCTCTGGCTATTGCACTTAACAAAACACCACTAGTCACAGTTTTTTACAAAAGCCATCAATACATAATACTGACCTGTAACCATTGATATAACCCTTTCGTAATATAGAGAAACCAACATAAAATCTCTTAAACACAGGCCTTCTATCTGACCTCGGATCACTAGTGACTAGCTCAAATGTTCCTTCCTTATCAACCCTCTTCAATTCACTATGGTAAGAATACAGCTTCCCATAGTGTGCCTCTAAGCTGCCTCTCAAGATACAAAAGCCCTATTTTTCCCTCTATAACAAATCCATTTAGTAACTTTAATGCCATATTTTGCTTTAATATCCTCTTGTATTTCTTCTACCGTATAGCTTGGTTTCCCCCTAAACACACCAAGAAACTCCTTGGCAATCCATTTGGCAGTAGCTTGCCTATTAATGTCTGATCTAGTACAACTATGCTCTCTATGGTAAATCCTCACGGTGAAGGTCCTCTCATTGGGTACTTTAGCACCATACAACCTCCACTTACATCCTATATCACACTTAGCATCAACTCTCTGCATGTTTGATCTAGTCTAATGGATGTTAAATCCATTAGACAGTTCATATTGCTGAACAGCTACTAGTAATTGGTTGGCTGACTCAAAAACCATACCAGCCACAAAATTCAGTGTCTTATGATCACAATAGGGATTATATATAACCTTCTTTTTCTTCCTTCTCTTATCAGTATCAAAATCACCCTTTTCATTGTTGTAAGGACTATCAAACCCATAACCATTTGAATCTTTATATTCACTCATTACCCTATCAACTTCTTCCTCATTCACTTCATTATTATCTTCATTTGGCACATTATTTCCTTCATTGCACTACCTAATTAACTCTTATTCATCGCCATCCAACCCTAAACTAGCCCCAATGTCAACTACATAATTTTTTAAGACCTTTTTATTTTGCAAAGCAGCTATATACTCTTTATCTTCATCATTTGGCTCATACCCTGTGCTTCTACTACTGTCACTATTCCTTTCATCTACAACTGGAATTTCTACCCCTCCAAAGACTTCTACGAAAACTTTCAAGTAATTGAAATAAGCTCATTCTCCCACATTTTTTTTCAATTCTTTTTCATTAGTAATTAAAGTCTGATAATCCCAAGTACTTGTTCTAGGAGGAAAATAACCTATCTTTCTAAGTTGATCAAACCCCATTTCACTTACCCAATTAACAACTTCCTTCCAAGTCATGTAGTTGTGCTCCCTCTACCCTCCACGAACTATGTAACCACCCACATATTTTATCAGTGGCCCTTCATTGAATGTACTGCCAACCCAAACATCAACAGGGAAGTTGAAATAAAGACAAAAAATTGTAAGGAAAAAGGGAGATTTTCCAATGTTCACCTCTTTTATACCCATATAACAACTTATAATTATTAAATGTTAGACTCACTTTTTTTTGTTTGGGTTGTTTACCCTCAGCTTCGCCATCTACAGGTGATTTCTTCTTCGTCACCATCCACAAAATGAAGATTAGATTACTTGATGGTGAAGATTAGAGTCAATGAATGTTGAAGATTAGAGTTTTACAAAATATTAGAAGAAGATGAGAGATTTTTCTTTTTTTTTAAAGTGAAATTGGGGATAGTTTTTATTTGGATTATGTTATAAAATGACATAGTTTGGGGTTTAAACCAAGTTAGCTGATGTGGATGACCTTCTTGCCCTTTGGTGTGCTGGCAAGACACTTCATACGCCATGTCATCACTTTTCATATCAATTTTGACCAGATTCAATTTTGGCTAACATTGCAAAAATTTTTTGAAGACATTATTGCAAAAATTAAAAAGTTTGGATTAGATTGTAAAAGGTCGCAAATGTTTGAATTTTTTTGACCAAAAAGCCTTATATATAAAAATTACATTTATATTTTTCCACCTTTTCAATTCATAAATTTTTGACTATTGACAGAAAAATTCAAATATTTATGGCATTTTGAAATTTTGTTGTAACTTTTTAATTTTGGTAAAACTGTCTTAATTTCACCAATTATTGACAATTTTATCACAAAATAGTTACTTGGTATTTATAAAATGTTAAATATCATTTATATTATAAAATTAATAAAAGTTTATTGGCATAAAAAATTTAAATATTTATAATTTTAGTAATTTTATTTAATTTTTAAAATTTAAAAATATTTTAATTTAAAATTATTTAATCAAAATTAAATAAAAATTGTTGGTGGAATAATTGAAAAACTAAATTCCCATGTGATAATTTTTTAATTTATTAATTACTATTGTTTGTGTTTATATATATATATATACACACACACATAAATATACACACTCTCCATAAAAAATCATGAAATAAAATTATTATAATGACTTTAAAGTTCTCATTTTTATATTTAATTAATTATATTAAAATATTATTTACAATTTGTGCAAAGTACAAATTTATAATTAGTTTTTATTAAATTTTGACCAAATAATTATTTGTATTAAAATTATCAAATATCTTATAAATGATATCATTTTTGACAAAATTAAAAAGTTAGAATAAATTTGCAACATACCATAAACATTTGAATTTTTTTCATTTATAGCCTTTATATATATATATATATATTTAGGATGAAGTTACAAATATCTGTTTTATCTATATATTAAACGAGGAAGTTCACCCGCGCTCTGTCACCAATAATGGTAAAATACTTCGATTTTGATAATAATATGAAAAGAAACTAAATAATATAAAAATCGTAGATAATAAATAAAGTATTATGCATTACATCGAATTTTAATAAGTGCAAATTCCCAAAATAAAAAAAATGCAAATAGTTCATAATAAACATTTTAACAATTGAATATTGAAAATAATAAATGAAAAAGTTTTGTGAATTTTAACATACAAATTAAAATATTTTATAATTATTTAAAATACTATAATTGTATATAATTTTATTTTATTTTGTATTACTCTAATAATATAGATAATATATATACAATATTCAAAAATTAAATATTTAAATTCATCCAACTTTTCGCTTTCCACTTTATTTTTATTATTTAATTTTATATTTATTTTATTATAATTTGATATTGTAAAAAAAAATTTAAAATGTTAGAGTCGACTCCATGAGAAAATGCCCACAAAAACAGAGTATTACTTTGGAATCCCAATTTTTGTTTCTGAAATATAAAACAATATTCACTCTTTTTTTTCGTGGATCTATTGCTCCTGTCTTGGAGGGAGAAGAAGGATTCTTGAGCTAAATGCTTGGATGGTGTGGTGTGGTACACAGTCGGTGGCCTGCTCAAAGTAAAATGATAATTGCCAAAAAGCCAACCTTTTTTCATTTGTAACAATTGGGCTACTCTTGTCAAAAAAAAAAAACAATTGGGCTACGAAAAGCAAAAGGAGAACTTACACTGAAAGGGCTGCAGAAGGGCAACAAAGCGACGACCCTTCTCTCACTGTGTGATGCCAAAAAAAAAAATCCATCAAACGGCGTCGTTTTCCAGAAGCTCCACCTGCACAGCAATGAAAAAGGAACGGTCAGTGGCAGCCATGCAATTTCTTTGAAATAAGAGGGTGAAATAACGAAGAACGAAACGGTGGCAATTTTGCAAAATTTTCAAATCGGATGTCAATCTAATTACTGTATATGAACATGTAAATTTTGTTTCAAGTTTATATATATATAAATAGATTTAAAAAAAGAAAAAATTAATTTTGGGGAGTGGGTGTTTTGGACCTTTTGTTGGCTTAAAATTGGGTAGCGAAGCGCGACTCTCTTCTCCATCTCTTAAAGCCTCACAAAAACCCTAACGAAAAGCTCTCATTTTTTATTCGACCAGCAGCAACTTTCCTCGTCACAACAACCACAACCATGGCGACTTCTTCTTCTTTAGACGATGCAACATCAAAAGAAGTCCTTAGACAGGTCACTTGCATATCGATTTTCACTTTGATTTCTTGTTCAACGTATTTCTTGTAAAATTTTTCTCATGTAATTTTTTTTCTTCCTTCTCTTTTGTTTCAGGTGGAATTTTATTTCAGTGACAGTAATCTACCTAGAGATAATTTCCTGAGGAACACTATTAGCGAAAGTGAAGATGGCAGTATCCTTTTTTTTTTTAGTTTTCTTCATGTTTTGAATTTTTTTTGGTGGGTATGGAACTTGTTGATCTTTAACTGAAAAAAAAAAAAACAGTGATCAATTTGTCTTTGATATGTTCATTCAAGAAGATGAGGGGTTATCTGAAATTGAAAGATGCTAAGCCAGAAGAGGTGCCTGAAGATATTGTTAAGGCAGTTGCTGAAACTCTTAGGAAATCTTCTTCTCTTAAAATTTCTGAAGATGGTTAGTTTTTTCTCTTTCTTTTGCTCCTTTTGAATTATATGTCTTGTTTAAATATTGAGTTGAAGTGCATGATAAGCAATTTAGATGAATTTAGCTAATTTGAGTGAACCCTAGTGTTCTGAAAAGGTTTAGCTTCTTCATGATTTAGGGCTTTATGGGTATTCGTTTATTCTATGAGCTATTGGTTTTTATAAATGTGCAACAATTCTAAGATATAGTGATTGTCTTTAAAGTTTGGTGTGTGTGTATTTTTCGACAACTGATGATCATCTGACTTGTTTATGTTTTTAGTTTGGCTTTATAGATTGAAGAAATTGTTTTTCTTTTCCTTCCTGTTTTCACAAAATGCTTATTGGCTTGTTTGTTTTAGGGAAGAAAGTTGGGAGGATTGCTGCACTTTTGAAGCCAGAAGAGGCAATAGAGCAATTAGACATGAGAACAATCGCTGCATCCCCCCTACCGTATGATGCCAAAATGGAAGATATTGAATCATTTTTTGGACAACATGCCAAGGTAACTAGTTGCTTTGAAGTGGATTAGGATTATCAATGAGCACGTTTTCATACAATATGTGTAAGCCAGTCATAGATAGCATCTGCTGCATTTGTTTATTGTTCTTGAAGCATGAGTGTATCTGCTCTTTCAGGTCTCTAGTGTGAGGATGCCTCGTCATGTGGCAGACAAAAGGGTATTTTGTGGTTCTGCTTTGATTGAGTTCTCAGCTGAGGAAGACGCTGAAAATGTTTTGAAGCAAAGTTTGGTTTTTGGTGGTGTACAGTTAAAGCTAAAGCCAAAGTAGGTCACACTCATGATTATTCTCATTATGCTAAGGATGCTTGCATGCTCTTCTTCTGAATTTGAGTTAACTTAAAAAATATTAAGCAAGTACAGTATTTTCATTACCTTATGGATTGTATTCTTGCTAATAAATGACGTCTAAATCAGGAAGGAATTTGACGTAGAAAGAGCTAAACAAGAAGAGGAATTCAGAAATTTCCGTTCAATTTCAGGTTCAGATAACAAGAACAGTGCAGAAGAAACGTGAGTATCTAAGCTGTCTTGTCTCTTCTGGTGGACTTTTTCAATAGATATTTATTAATTATTTCATGTACTCTTGCGATGTTCACAGCTACCCCAAGGGTTTGATTGTTGCATTTACATTAAAGGGTGTTTCAGCTGGAGGATCTGTAGACCAGGATGGTGCTCAAGCACCTGTCAGTGCTGATGCAAATGCCAGTAAAGCTGATGGAGAACCGAACTCCTCAGAGAATCCTGCTGAAGAAAATAAGCAAAAGTTGTCAGAGGATGTCTCTGCTAATAAAGAAAACAATGATATGAATTTCAAAGAGGAGAAGGAAGAAAAGGTTGATGGGGAAGATTGCTCTGAGAGTAAAGGAATGGAAACAGAAGAAGTAAAGTCATCTGAAGAGCCCGCTGCAAAGAACAAGGAGAAAGAGGAACATGTCAAAGCTGATTCCTATAGGGATAACATGAATGTTGTAATGCGTGAAGATCTGAAAGCTGTGTTTGAAAAATTTGGCACTGTCAAGGTACTATGAAGATTCCCTCTTCTTTTCTTGCTGAGGGTATATGTTTCCTGCTTGTGGATTGTCTCTCTTGTTGGCCCTTCTTTCTGTTTAGAACAGAAAGAAAATGTTTTTGCAACTTGTTTCTGGAGGTTGTTCTGGGATTATATGGTTTTTGTGTTGCACCGACTCATTTTATCATGTATTTTTTTCTTTTTCCTTGGTCAAAGTTTATTGATTTCAAGATTGGAGAGGAATCAGGATATATTAGATTTGAACAACCTGAAGCAGCTCAGAAAGCACGTGCTGCTGCAGTCCTAGCTAAAGATGGGGGCCTTGCTGTAAAGAATTTCATTGCTATTTTAGAGCCAGTAACTGGTGAGTTGTAAGCTTCATTAGTAGAACTGCTTGTCTATTTTCTGTGGATTTGTTATATAATTAGTGGGACACATAATTATAAGTCTAATGTTCTTCTTTGACATCTTTTTCAAACATTTTTTATGATCTTTGATTGCCTATTATGATAGCAAGTGTGTACTGAGATCTGTAATGGTTGCTAGTTATACAGTAAGATATGAGTAATTTCAGTATATTCTTGCTTATTTATATCTTCTGTTCTTGCTTACAGGTGATGCAGAAAAGGAGTACTGGAGTCTTCTCCGTGGCAATCAAGAGAAGCATCGGGGAAATATGGGTAACAGAGGAAGGTCAGAATCAGTATAATATATTTTTTGATCTTTATTTGGATTGTAAACTAAAACTACTGACCTAATCACGAAGTTTATTTGCTATAATGGTTATAGTCAAGGAACTAATATGGATTCCCTTTTTTCCCCATCTAAATGTGTTTACTGTGCTTCAACAGGGGAGGAAGACACTTTAAAGGTGGTAAACATTCCCGGTCTCGAGATAATTACTCTGGTGGTCGGCCAAATAAAGCTCAGAAAGTCTGAAGATTAAAATTAAAGGACTGTAACGGTTATCTGTGGTCCAGTTCAATTTTGTACGGCACCCTCAAGAGTTAAAAAATGAGAGAACAGCTTTACAATGTGCAACATCTCCTCATTGTCTGTTATCCAACTTATGCTTCGTGAGATACAATAATGTCTTCTATTTCTTTTTGCTTTTCCTTTCAAATTGTAACTGGGATTAGCAGAATTGAGTTGCCTATCTTGCTCCAACTTAAATTAAGCTTACAACATAGTTGGTATATCTTTTTGCAGCAACCACACTAAAAACTGAATCGAAAACTGACAATCTGGTTCGGTTGCTACTTTTGAAGGACCGAAAAGTTTTTGGTCTAGATCGAAAAAAACTGAGTATATACGTGGGCGCTCGTGTGTGTATACATGTGTATATAAACCTTAATAGGAGTAGTTCATTTTGGTCTTGGAGTTGTTCAACCTACAAAGACATTTTCTTTTACTACCATTATTTTTTGAAATTTGATTAATAAAAAGGCAAACTAATTTATTAGTTTTCTGAAATTTGATTAAAAATCAAGTCAAACCAATTGATTCGGTTTCTGATTAAAGAAAAAAAAAAAGGTCAGTTCAGCACACCCTACTTAGCATGGGTGAAAAGATAATCAAGCTAATGATTAAAGCAATGCATGTAAATGTGTACCTTGGCAAGGGTGAAATGATAATCAAGCTAATGATTGAAGCAATGCATATGCATTGCATCCCAGCACTACTTGGACGGGATGGGAACGAGAGAACTTATATTCGAGTTCTTCATATGTCATTCGGAGCTCTTTAGCTACCAAAATGACTTATAAATTAGATTTTTTTTAGATTTTATATTTGTACGTCTTTTCCCTTTTTATAAAAGTTAGCTTATTAAAATATTTTGATTTGATTTTTTTTTAATCTTTAACATTGAAAATTAGCATCAAGAGGATCATTTTGCTTGTGGTTTAATCACACATTTTTCATTTGATTTATTTTTTTAAAAAAAATTTAAATATAATGTCTTATAAATTGTTGGATTTCTCTATTAAAATTAATTGGAATAACTCGTATTTTGCCCCCTGCATTTTTATTTTTTTCTTGATTTACCCCCTCCACTTTTATTTGTATAGATTGAGTCCTTGCACCTTTATTTTTTCTTGATTTACTCATTTCACTTTTATTTTTGTTCACATTAACCCCTTATACTTTTATTTTTGTGAACATTAAGTCGTTTTACTTTTATTTTAGCAAGATTAACCCCTTCAATAAATATAATTCTAAAATTTTCTTCAACTATGTTATAATTTAATTACTTATATTTTATTTTTAATATAAAGATTATAAAAATACTATTAAATGCCATATACTCTTATGAAAATTATATTTAAATTATATAATTATAATTTATTGGTTAACAAAAATTTTATTCAATATTATAAAAATAAAAACTTAAGTAATATTCTACAAAATTTTATTTTAGCTTATTCTCAATAAATTCTTAACAAGTTAAATTACAAGAAAGAGGTCCAAGCAATAGGCCGCCGCCCTCAACCATCAACTCCTAAATCAAAGCTTTCCATCTCAAGAAGAAGAAGAAGAAGAAGAAAATAGAACAGTGAAATATCTTGTAGTTGTAGTTGCAAGGATGTAAAAGTAAGGGAAGAACAGAAACCATTATAATTAATGAATGAGCAAAACCAGGAAGAGTCAAAAATTAAGCAGCACGCAGACTCTATTAGTATATCAACCTAATAGAATTTTTGTTGGATACTAAATATTTAGTAGAATTTTGCTTAAGTTTTTATTTTTATGATATTAGATACAATTTTTGTTAACTAATAAATTACAATTATATAATTTATATTTAATTTTTATAAGAGTATTTAGCATTTAATAGTATTTTTATAATCTTTATATTTAAAATAAAATATAAATAATTAAATTATAACATAGTCGATGAAAATTTTTAGAATTATATTTATTGAAGGGGTTAATAAAAGTACAAGGATTTAATGTGAATAAAAATAAAAGTGCGAGAATTAAATCTATGCAAATAAAAGTGGAGGGGGTAAATTGAGAAAAAAATAAAAGTGCATGGGGAAAATATATGTTATTCCAAATTAATTAGGCAACCATGTGATAAAATTCAAAATACAAACTCCCAACTACTAAAAAAAGGACTTAATTGAAAAAATTCAACTAACAAATACAAGTTTTAACATTTTTGACATCTATAGAAGATAAATTTAAAAAATTGCAGTAAAAGTAATTTTTTCAAAAGAATTTTGCATTTAAATCCGTTAATTCATATTTATTGACTGTAATAAAAAAGGTCCAAAACGAGAAACAAGCCGTTGGAATTTAAAAAACAAGAAAACCACAAAAGAGAAGTAGAAAAGGACGGCTGAGATCTCGAAATGCGAAGATCGTAACCGTCCAAAGCAACCAAACATGCTCGACGTTTAAACCCATAGGGTTTGAAACTCAAGTCCGCCCCTTTCATTTTTGAAAAATTAGTTCTTTTAGAGACCGTTTCAAGTTCTCTCTGTCCTCTTTCTTTCCCTTTCTTTCTTTCTTTCTTTCTCAGTGCATTTGCAGATCTCTCGCTTACTCTAATTCTCATCAGGATCTGCAAATGCCCACCGTTTTGATTCTATCACCGACTCGCTTCCGCTGCATTTCTGTTTTTGAAGCTTCTTTTGGTAAGTTCTTTGAGGAATTTGAATTTTTTTCCGTTAATGGTTTTTAAATGAATTTGACACTGAAATTTGTGCTGTTATGTTTTGTTAGGATTGTTTTTCTTTGAATTTTTTTTTTATTTTTTGACGAAAATTGTGAATTGTGTTGGCTTGGAATTTGAAATTTTTGAGTTTGGTTCTCGTCTAGGGTTTTGAATTTAAGTAATTCGATTCGGAATTTGGAGTTTTGGTTTATGCTCTTATTGATTGTCAAGTCGTCTTTTTGAATTTTGAATATCTAACCCTTGTGTAATTTTATGGATCAAGCAAAGGTTTGAGTTTTTTTTTGTATTAGGTTGTGGTTTCGCGTGGCGAGGGGGGAATTGAAAGTGCATATTAGGGAGGTTTTATTATCATGATTTGGAGAACATACACTGGAGAGAACTGCTGTAAAGTTGGAATTGGGGTATGCTGCTCTATTTTTGGTCTTTTAAACAACAATGCAAAGTGATAAGTCGATAGCCGCTCCCTCAGATGGGCACGGTGAAGGTGTGGGCGTTCAGAGGACCCGGCCTCTTCATGGGTAGGTTTAGCTCGAGCCCATCTCATGTATTTTTATGTATACTTGACCTTTGGAACATCTTAAATCATTGTTAAAGCATAGGTGTATTTTTTTTCTGCACTTTATTTGGTTGATATACTAATAGAGTCTGCATGCTGCTTAATTTTTGACTCTTCCTGGTTTTGCTCATTCATTAATTACAATGGTTTCTGTTCTTCCCTTACTTTTATATCCTTGCAACTACAACTATAAGATATTTCACTGTTCTATTTTCTTCTTCTTCTTCTTGAGATGGAAAGCTTTGATTTACGAGCTGATGGTTCAGGGCGGCGGCCTATTGCTTGGACCTGTTTCTTGTAATTTAACTTGTTAAGAATTTTAAAATGTCTTACTTTTAATGCTTACTCATACTGTTGCTACGAATAATATTTTCTTTGATTGAGAGAGTTACTGAACACCCAATTATTTTGATTAGCATCGTGCAAGTTTAAAATTATTACTATTACTATTATTATTATTTTTTAAATTTGCAGAAGGACTAGTGGCCCAGCTAGGCGTTCCACAAAGGGACAATGGACAGCCGAAGAGGTAATTGTTTGGCATTCGCTGTGTATGTTGCACTAATGATAACTTGATGGAAAATTTGAGGGATCTCTAGTAGATTGCTAGCTCGAACTCTGGTGATGGTAACTGCAAAATAAAGAGGCAAGGCTGTTTGGAGAGGTGCTAGGATTGCTATCATACCCGTTTCAGTGCCTTAGTTAGGCACTGTAGAAGAAAGTATGGTCTAGATAGAAGAATGATCCGTTTACCATAGTCCATCTCCTGTATTTATAGTAGTAGGTCATATTAATATTGGTATTCCAATGCTGCCTGTTTGTACACCATACCTCCTTATTGGTAAAAATATTTGTTGTCATCAATTAGCATCACTCTTTTTTCCTTTAAAGATTTTGTGTAATTTAGTCTTGTGCAATGAAAATGTTCACAAGTTTATGTTCAATATAATTTCTTGCTTTGCTTTAACCCTACGAATCCCAAAATGACGCTTCAGACGGCTGTCCTAATATGTATATCTTAAATTAACTATTGAAACTAATATTGATTTTTTGATATAAATTCACTTTTAGTGAATATGTGCACTTTACCTTATTATGCTTGTGTAGGATGAGATTTTGCGGAAGGCTGTTCAGCGTTTCAAAGGAAAGAACTGGAAAAAAATTGGTACGGCTTTGAACTTTTATATAAGTTTATTTTCCATTAACATGTTATGAAAATGAGGACCATTTTCCCTTCTCCTATACTGTTGTTTGTCTCTATTCTTTTGGCTACTTGTTTTGGTGCATGTGATTGAACTTCCTTGTCTAATGTACTTTCATTTTTCAGTTTGCACTACCTTCGCTATCCCCTTGTATTTTTATCCTACATCACATACAATCATCTAATTGTAATAACGATCTTTGTAGCTGAGTGTTTCAAGGACCGAACAGATGTACAATGCCTACATAGATGGCAGAAGGTCTTAAATCCGGAACTGGTTAAAGGCCCATGGTCTAAGGAGGTATTCACATAGCTGTTCCTTGTCCATGTCAATTCTCTCCTTGTTTCATTATTTGCTAATGCACTATCAGACTACATGGATTATCGTTATAATTAGTATGAGTTATCTGCTGTTACTCAAAATATAAACAGGAGGATGAAACAATAATTGAACTGGTGAACAAATTTGGGCCTAAAAAGTGGTCCACAATTGCACAACATTTACCTGGACGCATTGGGAAGCAGTGCAGGGAAAGGTAACATAACTATGGCTGAATTCACAAGTCTCCCTGAATTTGATCCTATTGTTAGAAACTATACTTCAATCCTCTAGAAGGTGTTGAAATTGTTTACGTCGTTTTGTATATCTGTTCTTACTTTGATAGCCAAATAATGCATTAGGTGGCACAATCATCTTAATCCTTCAATAAACAAAGAGGCATGGACCCAACAAGAGGAGTTGGCTTTGATTCGTGCTCATCAGATTTATGGGAACAGATGGGCGGAGCTGACAAAGTTTTTGCCTGGAAGGTTTGTCCCTTAATTATTTCTAGACTTGGCATTAATTATGGTTTTAATTTAGCCATTGGAGTTATGTATTCAATGCTTCAATTTTTTTTTTTTTTGCCATATGTTGTTTCTAACTGTTTTATGAAAGTTATGTCTAATGAGTTATGAACTTGTGATCCATCTATGGTTTGTATGGTCAACAGAACAGACAACGCTATAAAAAATCACTGGAACAGTTCTGTGAAAAAGAAATTGGATTCATACTTGGCATCAGGTCTATTAGAACAGTTTCAAGGCCTTCCTCTTGTTCCATATCAAAATCAGCCCATGCCTTCGTCTTCTTCGAGGGTGCAAAGCAGTGGAGATGATAGTGCTTTGAAATGTGCTACAGAAGCAGAAGAAATATCAGAATGCAGTCAAGAATCAGTTGTTGCTGGTTGCTCTCAATCTCTGAGTGGCTTAGGGAATGCATTACATACAATAGAAGAATTTCATCTCACTGAAGAATCTGGTCTTGGAAAGGAGCAAAGCTCTAGTCCAGCATCTTGTTCAGAACAATACTTCACATCTGTGCCAGATGTCACTTTCTCCATACCAGATTTACCTTGTGAAATGGCTTGCTCCTCCAACTTTCTCCAGCAAAATTTCTCAGATAATGCTATAACTCCTGCAAGCAATGATTACCAATATAACATACAGGAGTTGCATAACATACCCTCTGTAGAAGTAGTGGGGCAAGATTCATCTGGATTGCCAACTGATTGTATAGCTCCTAGTGAAAGCCATGAACTGGTGAATGCTCCATTTCAAACTTATATGGGCTTTAGTGTTCCTGCTGCCATGGGAAATGCCACTGCAAATTCTGCTAGACTAGATCATATGTTTATTTCTGATGATGAATGTTGCCAGTTCTTATTCTCAGAAGCAATGAATGGTGCGATTTTCTCCGGAAATTTTAACAAGGGGTCGAACTCACTTGCATGTGTAGATTCCTCAAATTGTCAATCATCAAAAAACCAGATATCTGAAACTGACGAACCTAATTCTTCAAGATCTGGTGTATTGGTGACTTCATGCAGTCCGTTGTTGCCATCTGGTCCAACTCATCATTCAGCTAATGATACTACATTAAAATGCAGTAGGGATCCAAATCAGTTAATTGATCACACATTTGCAGCTCATGAACAAGAGTACATTACAAGTGCACAAGATGACTTTATAAGTACCAATGGCGCCGCTGGCTCCCCCTGTGATGATGGTACAGATAAAACTAATGTGCAAGACCAACATTATCTGAAGGAACCTTCAAAACTAGTGCCTGTGAATACATTTACTTCAGGCACCGACACTGCACATTCTTGTACTGTGGATGAAATGACAAATGCAAAAACAGAACAGCAGGATGCAGGAGCTCTATGTTATGAACCTCCTCGTTTCCCAAGCTTGGATATTCCTTTTCTGAGCTGTGAACTTGTCCAATCTGGTAGTGATATACAGCAAGAATATAGTCCTCTTGGGATCCGCCAACTGATGATGTCTTCCATGAACTGCCTTACTCCATTTAGATTATGGGATTCACCATCACGGGATGATAGTCCTGATGCTGTGCTGAAAAATGCTGCTAAGACTTTCAGTGGTACACCATCCATTTTGAAGAAACGAAATCGTGATCTTTTATCACCTTTGTCTGACAGAAGGCTTGACAAAAAACTTGAGATTGACAGGACATTTAGTTTGGCCAAGGAGTTCTCAAGGTTGGATGTTATGCTTGATGAGAATGAGACGAATAAAACGTCTCCTCTGTCTCCCTCATCTAATCAAAAAAGGAACCTTGGATCTTCTTATGATGATAAAGAAAATATGGATCCTGCACTTGAAGGTGGAGAAAAAGGGGGAGATCACTCTGCATTCGCCGATCGTAAAGTCTTCGAGAAAGCTTGCTGTGGCAGTGATTCCCATGACAATACAAAACAAGGGACGGTTGAAGGTGATGCTAAGACCAAAGTTCATAATGATGGCAGTACACAAATTGTGAGTTTTGTTTCTATTATCTGTTTCTGTTGATGGATTATTTGTTACTGTTTTTGTTGGTGGATTATTTTTGTTATTCTGACTATTGTCAAATCTACAAGGTTATAGTTTTACATTGTTTAAATGATTCTAGGCTCTTTTTCTCCTTTTATCTCTTTTTACAAAAACAACTAGCCTTGCTTCTGTCCTAATACTTGTGTTTGTTATTTATTTTTTCCCTCTCAGGCTTCTGGAGTTCATGTTGAAGACAGCATGAATGATGTGCTATTCTTTTCTCCTGAAGTTGGTTTCAAAACAGATAGGGCATTTGCTCCCAGTTCTCGAACTCCAAAGAATTTCTGTCGTAGAATTTTGGGAACTTTATCGGAGTATGCCATTGCTTCAGAATCTTCATCTGGAAACTCATATATTATTGTTAGTTCACCTACCATAAGCAAGAAGAATCATGAAAGTCATTTACTTGCTGCTACTTCAGTACAATCATCTGTCCCTTCAGAGAATGCAGTTGATAATACTGTAAATGATGCTGGAACAGAAAATGTTAGCATGTAAGTTTAAGCCATACGATTTCCTTAGCATTTCTCACTATATCAACAGTCTTTTTTGTTTTCATTTGTTTTCAATTGTTTCTTATGAGGTATCTGGTTTTGGTTTCTAGATTTAGTGAAACTCCTTTTAAAAGGAGTATTGAATCTCCTTCAGCATGGAAGTCTCCTTGGTTCATCAACTCTTTTCTTCCTGGTCCAAGGGTTGACACAGATATATCCATTGAGGTATGAGAAACTCTGGTGCATAATGTTTCTGTTTGCTAGATTTCTCCTGTGAGATTTTTAAAATTCTTGGAACTTGTTTTTAGGATATTGGGTATTTCCTGAGCCCTGGGGACAGAAGCTACGATGCCATTGCATTGATGAAACAGTTAAGTGAACACACGGCCTCTACTTTTGCTGATGCTTTGGAAGTTCTGGGAAATGATACACCAGAAACAATATTAGAGAAAAAGCGCTCCAATCAGAATATAGACAAAGAGAAAAATAGTCAGCCTGAGGAGCATTCTCATTTGGCTTCAAATATTTCGGTAAACATTTACTGCATGCGACATTTCTTATTTATCCATGTCCTTGTTTATGGCATCTCTTTTACTTTAGGATGCGAAGGTCCATTTTTTTTCAATATCTTTTTAGTATTGTCATGTATGCTAAAAGATTATTTGGAACTTTTACAGACAGAATGTCGTACTCTTGACTTCAGTGAATGTGGGACACCTAGCAAGGAAACAGAAAAGGGGAAATCTTCAATTGCCGTAAGCTTCTCAAGTCCCTCTTCCTATCTATTGAAGGGCTGCAGATAGCAATTTTCTTATGGCTGATTCATTCTGATGCCATAAATTTGTACTTTATATATGTGTACATTTTACCTTTTTCTTTTTTCATGTCTAGAATCCAATTTAATTAATTGATAGAAGAAAGACTTCTTGAGTGTAACATTGTCCCTCTTTTTGCGTCTCATATGGCAGATTTTTATTCATCTAATTGCTAGTTGCAAAAATGGCAGGCAATATAACGTAAGGCTGTATTTGAGTGTTCCTATCAAGTGCTCGAATCAGTGTAAATATTTTATCTTCCTCTCCCATCAACTGTGAGAAGGCTATTTAATTTGAATAGCTATTAAAATGTGGCATTGAAGCTTCTTCCAATTTCATGTTTGGATAGAGCCTCATCACACGTTTCCACTGGCTTTTGACTTGGATTGTAACATTGCCTGTTTTTCTAGGCTTATGAGGGGACATCACAAATGATTATAGAACAGATGAAGTTCGAATTTTCTTTATGTAAATCAATAAACATGAGTAGATCAATATCCGGCCTAGAGGAAATAAGAATACAAGACGAAAAGAGCTGTATCTGCTAACAAAATCAAAAGTTTTCAGTTCAACAACAAATAGACAGGGATATTGCTGTTGGCATAACTCTTAATTCCTCCAAATGTTATATACTGCACAATTTGCACAACAGGATGGGTGGCGGAATACTTCTTGAGTTCGAATTATTCCTCAAGGCTGCAGTTACAGAAATGGAAATCATCAGAAAATATTAACAACACAAACCGTCCAGTATTCAAATACACTGTTTTCCTTGTAGATGGCCTAAGGCATTCTGAGGTTAGCTTAGTTTTGATGAAATCATTCCAAGTCAACTCTTATGTCAGGGATGTGGCATATCTTTTCCCAATCTTCACCTCCATGTCGACAACGTTCTTGGAGACTAGGACAATTGCTTATCCAAAATAGCCGAAGGTTCAATGGCATCTTTCTTTCAGGCAATAAAACAAGCTGGGGACAGATCCATGCCTCAAGAACTTGAAGGGCCAAGAGGTTCTCCATTCCTTTCGGTAGGGCAACTAAGTTCGGACATATTCCTAATCGGAGAGACTTGATACTGGCGGGCAGCACCTCATCTCTCAGTGATGTCAGTTGTGGACAGCTGCAAATATCCAGGAATTCCAGCGAGCAAAGCTTCCATAGACTTTGCCCCTGAGTCAGCACTGCAAGCTTATCACAGTCGTACACTTTTAGCTCTTTCAGTGAAACTAGGTTTCCAAGTACATTATCAGGAAGATATTCCATACCAGAAAAGCAAGAAATGTTTAAAGAATACAGATTTGTGAAGCGAGCCAAAGAATTCAATATCACATCATTGCATTGTCCCAGCACCAGATTATGGATAGAATAGATAGTTGGAAGAGAAGTGATCCCCTGACAATTGGCTATTTCGAGAACTGAAAGTTTGCACTGGAGGCTTGGTAACTCGCACATTTTTGGGCAATCCCAGACAGTAAGTTCAGTAAGGCAAAGGATTTCACCTGCCTGAACTCCTGACCAGCACTCCAAATTAGGCATATCCTTAATTTCAAGCTTTTCAAGGGATCGAAATCCTACAGTACTACTGTCACCATAGAAATCATGGTCTATATGTGCCAAACCATGCAACCCATGGATTTTTAGTTCTTTGAGTGATGGAAACTTCCACAAGGGTGGAAGAATTTCGCACCTGTAGCAATTGAATAAGAAAATGGAGACTAAATTAGACAGTGAAGCAGAACTCAGCCAACTGGGTAACCTCCTACCATCATAGCTAGAGATTCTCAAGCGCCTTAGATTTTTGTGAGGTTGAAGATGTTCAATTGTCTGCTCTGCCAGCACCTCATTCCACACAGTGTAGAGTCTTTCTTCGCTCCATTGAAGTGTCAACTCATGAAGTTGATGCTTGCCCTTCAGATCAGCCTCCTTGGCCTTTGTGGCATCTGTCACATTCTCAAGCTTTGCAATGCAAAGAGATCCTCTAAGATCTACCATACTCTTTAACTGTTCCACCCCACATCCACTCCTTTTTGTTAACACGAAACTAGATAGTGTTTGGAGATTTGTTAGCCTTCCCATTTCTGGTGGCGAGCAAATCATTCGAGTGAGAGAATCTGAGCAGTAATTTTGTTTTCCAGAGAAAGGAAGGATTTTATGCAAGCCCAAGCCAGCAGAAACATCAATGTCACGAAGATTAATGAAGTTCTTTATGTACTTTGGCAAGTCCAGAAACCTTCGATCAGCAAATGGAAGTAACCTAAGCAATGCTGTGCTATAGGAAATATTGAAATGCCGTAGATTAACTAAGCTGCTCATGCTATCTGGTAAAGTGTGGAGTTCATGGCATTTTACCAAGTTCAATGTCTGCAGATTGCATAAGCCACCTATTGTTTCAGGCAGTCTCCGGATACATGTCCAAGAGAGGTCTAGAAACCGCAAATGCGTTGAGTTTCCAACTGAACTTGGCAATTCAGTGATGCAAGTGTGACTTAAGTTCAATGCGCGTAAAGATTTTAGTTTCAGGAATAATTCTGGAGGGATTTTCTTGATGTTGCATCTATATCCTCCAAACAACAGCAAACTGCGCACTGTTCTGATTTCAGTTGTAGCTTTCAAATCAATTGGCTCAGGAGTATCACATAAAATAGAAACATGACGGACTTTCTTGGACAAGAGCAAGACCTCGCTGGCTTTTGTTGTAACAGATTCCCCATGAGCTACCAATTGGGATAAGTCATGAATAAGACCATGCATTTTGTACCTTGGTTGATCATCCAAAGCATCAACATGAGAGTAACAAAAGAATGATCTGGACAAAAGATCATTGAATATATCATTGCCTATGTCTTCCATCTGCTTAGCTCCCTTATGCTGAAGAAATCCTTCTGCCATCCACAAAAGAATCAGGCTTTCTTTCTTGTATACATGATCTCTTGGGAAAATTGAGCAGTATCCGAAACATCGTTTCAGATGACTTGGCAAATGCAGATAACTTAGTTTCAATGTCTGAAAAATATCAATCTTGTCTTCTGGCAACTCCCATATTTCACTCTTTGAGGCAAGATCCCATTCATTTTCATCCGTGACAGAGCTTAACACATCACCAAGAGCCTTGTAAGCCAAAGGTAGACCCTGGCAATTGCTCACAATATTCTTGCCGATTTCCACCAAACTTTGAGGCACATCAGAACTAAAGTTTCGAAATGCACGGCTTGTAAACAATGACCAACCATCTCTATCTGATAAACCTTTCAAATGATAAGCAGGCATTGTTCCCACAAGTGAAGAGACCACTTCACTTCTGGTAGTAACAATTATCTTACTTCCATTAGACCCAGCATTGAAAGGAACCCGAAGGACTTCCCAATCATTGCAGCTCTCATTCCATACGTCATCAAGTACAAGCAAGTACTTCTTCTCCTTGATCACCTGTTGAAGACGTCTCTGCATAAGATCCATGTCTAAAAGATGAAATTTAGAACCAGTTGCAGATTCTATGATCGATTTTGTAATTATCCTCGGATCAAATTCCTCGTGCACGCAAACCCACATTCTTAATTCGAAATGGTTTTCTATCTCCTTATCATTGTAAACAAGTTGTACAAGCGTGGTCTTTCCCAGACCACCCATTCCAACCACAGGAATAACAGATATCTTCACCTCAGAGCTACTATCTCCACATATTAATAAAGAAATTAGCCTTTCTCTATCACCAGTTCTCCCAAAAACACCCTGTTCATCAACTAAAGAACTAGTCTGTAACCTTCTGATGCTTCTTCTAGCCATAGAAGGACTCACAACGACAGCTCCTTCTTTTAAGTGAAGATCCTCCTTCTCCCTCCCCACATCTTCCAACTGCTTTATCAGCTCATCGATCCTTGATGCAATATCATACTTAAAAAGCAGGTCATTAATAGGACTGAATGAAGATAAGAACCCCCATACCTGCAGGAGTGTAAACAAAGGGGCATGTTATACTATATATATGCATAAAAATCTGAAGCAAATGATTGATGTAAAGCAAATTATTGATGCAACTAACGCTATTTCAAAATAAAATAATTGGTCCCATTAGCGTAACCCATACCCGGGAACGAGAACGCAAGACTTCAGTTGACATGTCATCAAGGATGTCATCAGCATCGTAGGTGATTTCTTTGAGGTCTTTGAGCCATAGACCAACTGCTTCCTCACTTATCTGCCTTTGCTCTGCATCGCTGATCGCAGCTTGAATCCTTAAAATCAGACGTGAAAGTTTCTTTATTTGTTTGTCAACTCCATGAATCATTCCAAATTCTTCAACAATGGGTGAGGCTAGTTGCTGGAACACAACCTGCATAAACGCTGAAAGAATTGAATCTGCCACACCCATGGATTACTTCCTATGATCTTTCTTGCAAACACTTCAGTCAACTCAAGTCAAAGCTTTTAATAACAGTATATTACATAGATTGATTTCTTTGTTGCCTGCATTGCCTTTCCTTGTGGCCTGCATTGCATATAACATCATTTTTGTTTCTTTGGCCCCTGTAATCTCAAAATTTTTTTACATTTCACCTTATACTTAAAAAAAAAATTACACATTGCACCCTTAACTCTCACTTTTATGACATTGCACCCCCAAACTATCAGTTTCGATTACTTCTCAACCAGACGCATTAACAGTGGTTAACGGTGGTCTGACCTCAGCTGAAATGGCCACATCAGCGTTGTAACTCCATCTAATGTCCTCATTTCTCATAAGCCACATCAGCTTTGTAAATCCAAGTCAGGCCCAAATTTGCAAGAAAACAATTCATCTCCAGTTACTGCACATGGCTACCAATTGGAAGGGAAAAGTTCTTCCATTTCCAAGGCCATAAGCAGCAACACCAGCAGCAGCAGCAATTTGATGACGGCCATAAGCAGCAAGGACTTTTTCTTGGAAAGGTTCGCAACTTCCCAGCATGAAGGAGGCTCCACTAGCAACTGCCAACCTTCAGATTTTGTGGGACATTTCCTCTTCAACAGCTGAATTATACATCCTCCAATGCCACTCACAACCAACTCAATCCCCGCCCTTTGGTTCACTCAGTCTTGCAAAACTTTCGAAGTCAATTCAGAATTCTCATCTAGTTCAATACCCACTATTCTGCCACCTACAACGAGTTCAAGCAATAGCGGGAAAAAAGAAGAAGAAGACGGCGTACTATTGAGAAATAACTCCGATTCGTTCGTCCGACAGAAATTGGCGGCGTAGCGGCAGAGCTGCGAGTGGTGCGTCGGAGAATTGTAATCATGACTGAGGTGATATGGGTCTGCGAAGAGAGGTGGAAGGGAATGCGGCAGGTGGGTCTAAGAAGAGAGGTGGAGGTGGAAGGGAATGCGGGAGGTGGGTTTGACTCTGCTTTAGGTGGAAGGTTTCAAACAATTCACAGTCTCACTTCACAGCGCGCGAACAATAAGCCCACGTTTTCTGTTAAAAAGGATGCAATGTCAAAAAAAAAAAAAACAAAAAAGAGTTTAGGGGTGCAATGTTAAAAAATTTAGTATAAAGGTGAAATATCAAAAAAAAGTGAGAGTACAGGGTCGCAAAAGTGAATTTTGCCTTCTTTGGGCCTACTTGCAATTGCATAGGAACATAAATGTCCAAAAAAAGACTTCCGTTCACCAAAATACATCCCTTTTTTATATATTATTAAAATGCCTCAAAATCCTTAAAATAATTACACGCGTGTATCCAGTTGATTAACACGTAAAAAAAGCTCCAACGCTATGGCTGCTTTTTTTTTTTTTTTTCTCGCCTCCACAACCTTCTCGCTCTCCAAAACCTCCGTACCCAATCCTTTTCCCGCCCCGACTCCAAAACCCTCCTCTTCTCCACCTCCGACGACGCCCTCACTGTCTCCTGCGACTCCTTTATTGCTACAACCTTGTTCTCTCTGCTCTCTTCACCGTCCTTGTTTTTCTTTTCTATATTCTTGCACTTGGTTCTATCACCTACAGTGTTCTCTATTCTTGCACTTTTTTCTTCTTTGATTGAAAAGAATCTAGACTTGTGAAACAGGTGATGATGGTTTTTGGAGGTCGCATTCGGATGGCTTGCAATTGAGACGCCTTTCAAGCCTTTTGAATTTGCTGATGATAAGATCAGTAATAATTGGGGATTATAATGGGCAGATTCATAGTGGAAATTGAGTATGAGTTTGACAGTTTTTGACGGCCAGGTTATTTTCAGTGTTTATTATTAGCACTACTCTCCGTTCTAGTTCTGACCGTTGTTCATTCTTATACTGCTTTTGTTATAATTTTATTTGAAAATGACACTTTGAGATTGTTTTTAGCCATGACACTCGTATGAAAGTAATATTACTGTAGCACAAATAATAAGATTTATTGCCCATACCTCTTATGCTTGTAATCTTTTAAATTTTAGTTTTATTTCTCAAAATTATGAAACCGTCCTGTTTCTATTCTATAGTGTTTCATTGCTGTTCTGTGGATACATTTTGGTGAATTGTAGAAGTGATGGATGCGTTTTTAAGGTGATTACTTGAACAAAGGTCATAGAAGCAACAAGGAATGTGTCGCCATGTTAATTCATATTGCTTTTGCTGTTGTTGTCCTGAAATTGATGATTCCTGTAAAATAATAAGGTGGCTGGTTGTGTAATCAGAGTGGTATGATAATCTTGTTCCTCTATTCTTCACAATGGCATTATTGTTGTTTTAGGGAACCTGATAATGATAGTTATTATTATTATTATTATTATAAATAGCCCCACGACAAATATATATTTATTATTATAAATATACGAAAAGTATTTTAAATTGATAAAAATATATATTAAATTATTGTATCATAAACGTAAAATAAACATAAAGAATTCTAAATTGATAAAAATATAATTTTAGGGTATTTAATATATATATATAATCAAAAAAAATTTCTAGGATTATAAAATAAAAAATCTATGTATTTAAAATTTTTATTATTTATTGAAAAATTAATGTGAGTTTTGTAATTTAAATATGTTAATTATAATTTTTCTCCAAATTAAGTCATGTTTATTTTTTTAATAAACTATAATCATATGATTTTTCTTTATAATAAATCAAGAATAAAGATTTTGTAGCAAATCTATGTGTGTTAATGTTTATATATTCATAAATATCAACAATTGGCACATAAAAAATTGAGAATTATGGTTTTCTTTATTAAATTAAAACATAATAAAATATTAGAGAGAATTTAACAATAAAAAAATTTATGGTCTTTTCAAAAAAAAATTAATAATTACAATAAATAATGAAGTATTTTCCGAATATGATCCATATATGATCAATATATGATCTGTATCTGATAAGTATATGATTCATATATAATCAACATATGATCCGATATAAGAAATTAAATTTAATAATTTATACAGAATAAATTATTAATTTTATTCTTGACTTTTAATTTATGCTGATGTCCCATTAAAATAATGGTTTTTCGTACATAATTAATAATTAAAAAAATTTAATAATTACAATAAAGAATGAAACAGTTCCTGCACTTGTGGAATTTATTATTATTATTATTATTAAACAAAAAAATTTGTAAAATTTGAAATTTAAATTATTAACATTTTGTGTCATATAATGAATATTTTCTCATTGAATAAATTAAATTAGTAATGATTTTTCTATTTCTATTAATTACAATTTATAGGTAAAGATTTGAGTAAATTAGTAATGAATGTTTTGTAATAAATACATAATATTGCAGAACAAAACAAAAAATCTCATTTACATTCTTCAAAACCAAAAAAAAAAAACTAAAATAGAAAAATGAATTGGAAATCAAAAATAAACCCAAAGGATACAAAATTATAACGTATTAACATCTTATAATGCATTATCAACAAAAACATATTCAAAGAAAATCACAACAATAACTCTTCTTCAACTATGAAATATTTAAACATAAAATAAAGATTGCATAAATATAATAAACATACAAAAGAAACTCTGTGATACAACTATAGTGCTATTAATAAAAAGAAAAAAGTATCAGAAACCAAAAAAAACCAAACGATATCAAATTATAAACAATGCATCATCAACAAAAACATATTCAAAGAAAATCACAATAATAACTCTTCTTCAACTATGAAATGTTTAAACATAAAATAAAGATTGTATAAATATAATAAACATACAAAGAAACTCTGTGATACAACTACATTGCTATTAATAAAAAGAAAAAAGTATCAAAAACCAAAAAAAACCAAAACGATATCAAATTATAAACGCAACATAAAATGGCAACATCCTCTTATGACTCAACAACACCAAAAACTTAAAAACATATTAATTTTTTTAAAAAATTTCTATTACAATAATTACAACCCACTTAATTCCAAGGAAAATGTTTAACTTTAAGTTATAATATATTTTTTGTATACTTTTCATTTATTTTCAGTTTCCTATATAATAACAAAAAGAGACTTTAAGAAATAGGCAGGTTTGTAATTCTTTTTTCTGTGGAGGACTGAAAAAACTATTTTCAGCATCCTATGAATACAAAATTAAATAAGAAACCAAAAAGAATCTAAAAAGTAACAAAAAATAAATTACAGAAAACTAATAACAATATATACCACATCAACACCCTTCACATTTTGTCCACAAAGACCACCTGAATGAGTGGAAACAGAAATAGAATCAACATTTTCAACACCCTATTCAATAAAAAAAAAATTCAATTATTACAATGGATAATAGAGTATTTTCCGCATATGATCCGTTTATGATCAGTATATGATTCGTATATGATCAGTATACTGATTTCTTACACTTTTATTAAGTTTCATAAGGAAAAATGAACAATACTAAACAATCTCATTATATTTAATTAAACATATTATTATTATTATTATTATTATTATTAGTCTCATGACTGCTATATTAACGATTTTGTTTATGATGACTTGAATATAAATTTCAAATGCATGAAACTTGAAATATTTTTCATTTATTTCTGTTTTATTATTTGTATATTTAATTTTATTTTTTGTGTTTGAAATGAATAACATATCAAACAAATACATATATAAATATACAAATTTATATTTCTAAATATTTTTCTAGGATCATACAGCAAAAAAAAAAAAAAAAAAAAAAAATTACATATCTGAAAATTTATTAAAACTAATAAAAATTTTATAATTTAAATATGTTAATTATAATCTCTAATATAGAGGATACTGCCCATATATATATATATATATATATACCCAAAATTAAAATTAAAAACAAATATAAGAATAAGAAAAAATTAAAATAAAAAAAAAAAATTTAAAAATAAGGATAACTGATAATAAGAATAAATACAAAAATTAAAATAAAAA
>CATIWM010291389.1:0-36081 GCA_949671775.1 Mallotus repandus
TAGCTTTCGGACAAACAAACAATTCAGGGAAGTGACCCCTTTATTTCTTTTTCCTCAATTTGGTTTATTGTTAATTTTCTTATTTTGTTAACACTGAGGACAATGCCATGGATTGTGTGTATGTGTGTGTGTGTGTGTGTGTGGAGGGGGGGGGGGGGGGTGCTTGCTACTCTAATTAATTTGATTGTTAGTTTTTCTATTTTATTTTATTTAGTCAGTAAAAAAAAAAAAAATTTTAGGTTATTTAGGATTTATTACTTTTCAACTCGTTTCCTCATACTGTTAATTTAATTTTCCTAAAGAAAATTTTTGTTTAAATTTTTATATACTCTATCACACTTGGGATTATATTAGTGTATAAGTTTTTTTCTTGACTAAATACTGAACTATCGAATGATTTATTAATTAAGATAGTTGTACATAATCTTTATGTATGGAGAATTTAGTTTTTATGACCTAAGCATGAACCTGGAGAATGAAATTGTGCATTATTTTAGGAAGGGTTGCATATTTGAATTTCAGTTAAAAAAAAACTCTCTCATTCTTAAAGTAAGAGCTGTATTTAAATTAAAATCTTATGCGCCCTGAATCTACTCCAATGCCCTAATTAGGGTATGAGTATCCAAAGGAAATACTCAACGGTGTCCACGCTTAGTAATACAGGAACGGTGGGGGATTACTTTGAGTAGAAAGATTTGAATTTTGAAGAGAAAAAATAATAAAGTGAAATGGAGCGTAAAACGCATTCACCAAAAAAAAAACTGAGAATCTTTTATATTTCCCTTCTCTGGTTTTGTGTTCACTTGATTTCAAATGGGTGTGTGCTTGGGTTATGATTAGTAAATTGTTCATACATATTGTATTTTTGTTTGACTATCTTCTTTAGTAAATATGTTTCAATCTTGGTGTTATCAAATTTCATGTCTTAGAAGCTGTATGACTTAGGTTGTGATTTGAGTTTACTGTTTTCAAAAGTTAGTTTTTGCTTGAGGACAAGTAAAGTGCCAGTGTGGGGGAATTTGATGTGCATATTATTTACGTGTTTTAGAGTTGAATTTTAATAAATTTTAAATAGAGTAAATAGTTTTTGGGTCTAATTAGGAGTTTGTTTAGTAATTAGTATTTGATTAGAATTATTATTATTATTTGTCTATTTAGGAAGATATATTTAATTTTTAATTAATGTTTATCTTTTGTAGGTGGACCCCGGCCAATTAAGGAAGAAATGAGGAATTTAAAGTTGAATTGTCAAAACTTCCAAAACTTCAAGCCAATTGTAAGCCATGTTTGAGCCATGCAAAGCCAAATTACATTAAGAAGTCGTGTGATATTTAGGAAGTCTCCAATTTTGCAAATTAAGAAGATTTGAGACCAAAGAGAACTTTCCCTAACCCTAGTTCTATATAAAGGAAATTAAAACACCTTTTGAGAGGGGGAGACAAAGGGAGATGCAGAGGCAAGATACAGAGAGAGACGGCTGAAGAAAGATTAACAATTGTTAAACAACTTTATTTATTTTTATTCATCTTTCTGTTTTTCTTTATATCATGTTTATGGATTTTTCCATAGCCATGCGTGGCTAATTTTCTTTTAGAATCTTGGTTAAGAGTAGCTATTCCATTATATGAATTGAACACAAGTACTTTATTTGATTTGAATTTCAATTAATTCTTTGTGTTGCAATATTATATAGTTATCATTTCAGACCTGTTTGATTGCTTGTTTATGGATAAATTTACCAACGAGAGTTAGGGAAATTTATTAACTTAATAACACTTAGTTCTTAGATTACTTAACCACGAAAGTAGGCGAGCTCTTCGAGGAGTCACAACAGTTTAATCACGGTGATAAATTAATTGCTAAAAGTCTTAATGAGTTAGGATTAACTTATTAATCATGAGAGTAGGTTAGTTTTTAATTGTTGCATGCTTAATTGAACTTGAGAGAGTCTTTACGTAATTTGGAGCAATTACCTTTAACTGAATTCAAAAGATTATTTATTTTATAATGTGTTCAAGATTAGAATGGAATAGTGAAACTAAACCTAGATTCTAAGCATTAAATATATGATTTCAGTTTAGTTTATTTAGTTGTTATTTATATTTTACAATTACTCAAATTTTTTTACTCGGTTTGCTAACTAAGTTATAGGTAAAAATAATTGGTAGTCAATAAACAATTTTTGTGAGAATGATATCTTATGTGCTACAATCACGACTCGTGCACTTGCGAGTTTTGAAAGCAATAAAAGAGTATTGTAATTTTAATTTCTACAATAAATATTATAATATATTAATAATAGAAAAGTTATAAAGTAAATTTTTTTTGTAGTTTAATTAAATTAGAATATGTGTTAGGACATAGTTACTCTAAATTACATACAAATTGATTTTAATTTTTTTTTGTCGAATTTATGAACCCTTTTTGTATGATGAATTATTTTTGAATTTTTATAATGATATTTTTTAACCATATAATGGAATTTTTATATTAATTTTTAAAAATGATGATAGGAAAAATAAAAATAAAATTATGTGCACATGATATTAACAAAAATCTTCATAAATAAAAGATTTATTATTTTTATAATTATTGTAAATTTTACAGTGACTTAGACAAATTAAAAGTAAAAATGTGTTTATAAAGAAATAATTGACTATATAAATTTTTAATGCAAAAAAATAATTTCAATTAGAAGTATTTTTAGAATCTTAAACATCAAAGAGTGAATTTTGATGAAAAATGAAAAAGAGGAGTAATTATAATTAATAAAAGAATAGATATTTTCAATAAAAAAATAATTATGTAACTTGTCATTCTAAAAATTTAAAAAAAAGTGCGAAAAACTCCATCTATATATATAAAATTTAATTTATAAATAATAACTCATTAAATAACATTTTAATTAAAAGTTATATATGATGAGAGCATCTCACATAAAAATGAGGATATTCCTCACCTTTTGTAAAATTTTTATTTTTCTTTTTCTTTTTCTTTTTCTAAAAGGGCTGCATGAGAATGAGAATGTGAAGACTTCCTGAAAGCTAAATCCACCCAAGATTAATAGCAAATGCAACATTGTGGTGGGATATGATCTTTTTTACTTTTTCGAATTCCTCATTTTTCTTTAACAAATTAAAATGCGCAATTTTTTAGTTAATAAAGATAAAAATAATTTAAATATTAATAGATTAAATAATAAAAATAACAATTTATTTTTAAAATAAATAAAAAATAATTCTATAATCTAATTAATAAAATTCAGATCATATGTTCTAAATTACACTTGAAAAAGAGATTTAAATTATTTCATGACATGCAGTTTTATCAAAATGAAAATAATTTTTGTTACGAGACCTGATGTCAATAGTATTGTCACACTCTATAATTTTTTTTTATTTTTGTATTTTAATTTTTTTTTTTAAAAAAAAAACCATCTTGGGATATGTCATGCCATACGATGTATATCATCATCAATATAACAATTACTTTTTTATTATTGTTTTAAATATAAATAAATTTCTCCCAGGTTGCACCACCCTACTTATAGTCCAATAATTTATTAACATGTAATTTTTTCTTTTTCCAAAGGAGGAGGGATCTAGTGCGTTTTGGCTTTTACTATACAATACCTCATCAATCCAATTCAAATACCTTTTCTATGACTCCCATTTTATTAATGTATAGTGCAAATCCATTAAACCTAATAGCAATTAAAAATCATTATAATGCTATTGAAATTTGTTCTTAAACATAACATGTAAAATTGAATTAGAAATTAATATGATAGATTTGTCACACAAAATTAGTTTATGTCTTTTCTTTTTAATTTAGTGATCAGACTAATAATTATTTTTTAATGCAAGAAGTGTATTCTTGATCTAAATTAAATTTTAAAATAGTCTAAATTCATTTACTTGTTAAATTAAATTTCAATATATATATATATTGAAATTTCTTCCCCAAGAGAAAAGCCTGGTTTAGTTTATTCCTTATAATTAAGAACCATAAGATAATCAAGCTTTCATCATTTTATTGATGAAAAAAAAAATATTTTTTTGCCAGTGAGAGAATAGTTAAATAATAATTTCTTTTTAAGGACATTTTAAAGTATAGGGTTCAATTTCTACTGCTATCAATTTAAAAAATTTGTTCCTAATATATAATATATCGAAACTTAACTAATATGACGTTTCTATTAAAAAATTTACATGCGTCATCTTCTAACAACTTCATAATATAATTCTCAAGTTTCCAAATTTTGCCAACGCAATTTTGAAGAATCACAGCCAGGATTTTCAATTGAATGCAAGTGATGATTCCAGTCCAGCTGCTTTAGCTACACTCGTTAAAAAAATATATATCTCCAATATTATTGAGTTTTGTCTAACCGAAACATGCATGCATGGTTTTTTCATATATATATATATACCAATTATTTTTTTAACCTTTTTTCTGTCACCAAAAGATGCAACAACCCTTCCAAATATTTTTAAAAAATTATAAAGAATATAGAACATCGATCCTTGATTAATGATTCCCAATTAATTTAGAATTTTCCAACAATATGATATGTTGCTATATATATATATATATATATACATATACAGAGTGTATGGTGATAGTTTTGCTAATAAACAAATAAATAAACCATTTTTTTAATTTTTTTTCTTTTGGCATAATAAACATTTTTTTATGTAACCTAATTATAGCTCGTAACCTATACTCTACACTTTTTCGAGGAATTGGAAAAATAATATACCTACATCTAATCATAACTATTTTTGTATTCTCACATTGTAGCAAATTTATTTTGTATATATAATTTTAAAAAGGTGATACATATACACATATGTTTTAAAAATATATAACTCTAAATTATAACAATTATATTGAATATGAAATAATTAATGAATGCTAATTTTATAATAATGAATAAGAATTTCTTAAAAAAAATTAATATCTTCCTCAATTGAAATTTCTAAAATAATTATAATTTTTTTACATAATAAAACTAAATTTTATTTATAAAAAAATAAAATTTTAACGACATCTATTGGTTCAAATGACAAGAAGATTGAATTTTTTTAAATAAAGTTTCGGATTTAAATTTTATGTATGAAAAAAAAACTGTTAGGAGAATTTTACATCTTTATAGTTAGTTCGAACTCTAAATTAATTGAAACTCTCTCATGACCATCGGATATCGAATGCATAGGATGATGATGATCATCACGATAATAATAATGAAATTTTAAAATTTTCATACCAAATTCAATAATTAATTGACCAACTAAACCACGATACAAGTTTC
The DNA here is from genome assembly GCA_949671775.1 of Mallotus repandus. Taxonomy (NCBI): domain Eukaryota; kingdom Viridiplantae; phylum Streptophyta; class Magnoliopsida; order Malpighiales; family Euphorbiaceae; genus Mallotus; species Mallotus repandus. Next base: position 5,315 of record CATIWM010291389.1, read on the forward strand.
CATATATCATATATGAAACCAACTACTCCAATAAAATATTGTAATATATATATAGCCGTCCAAAAATCATATCAAACAATATATATATACATTACAATCATCGTCCTTATCTAGCAATATGAAAACTACTCCTCCAAAACGCATAATAATAATGTCCTACAAATACAAACAACAAACATTAGCTATTTTCACTCCAAAATGCCCACTTTACCGACTCCATGTGGTGTCCTCATTTTTGCCTTGTGTATAATTTTTTTTCAAATAACTTATTTAGATACTAGGCAACTTTTATTAATTTAATTCTATTAAGATAGAAAAATAAAAATATTAAAATTTTTTAATAATTAATATATTGTAATTGTATACAATATACTTTAAATTTGAAATATTATTTTTCTAAAAAAATTATATACTTTAAATATTAATAAATTATATAATAAAATTTAAACTTTAAATTTTAAAATATTTTAAAAAAAATTATCATTTAACCATTGATTTGCTTATTAAATTTAATATATATATAATTTAACTATTGGTTTGCTGATTAAATTTAATATATATATATATATATATACATATTTTGCATCTGATGTATCTAATTAATATGAATTCATTTCGAATAGAACTTTGAAGGACGAAAATTATTTTTCATGAATATTTAACGCTTTTAGATATATACACTAAATTTTAAATCTGATATTTAACTTAAGCAGTATCATATCTATTCATCTAATTTAGAGCTTAGGATAATTTAAAATATTTTTGAAAAGAGGGTAGTTGATTCCAACCGATTTATTATAAATTAAAAAGTTTTTCCCTTCTTTCTTTTTGGACCTTCTCCGTGTGTACTTCCATGCAATAGGTCAATAACAATACAAAAACACCGAAACACAATCATCTCTCTTTCCCAAGACTAGGTTTTATAGAGACCAAGAAAAAAATAAAAGAAAGAAACCCTTATTACATGCAAAACAAGACATGAAACCAACGCCATCACCTGTCCTAAAATACTTCCTTCTTTCACTTTTCATTTCTCTTCCTCTCCTTTTCTTCTTCTTCTTCTCTCTCAAACCCACCTCCGGCACCAACCCGTCACCCCAAAACCACCCTTCTTCCACCTCTGCCGATTTAAGAATCCGACCAGGCTACAAAACCTACGATTCTTACATACAACGTCAACTAAACAAAACCCTTAATCCAAAACTACGAAAAACGTGGCTTACTCGTGATTGGGATCGTAAAGTTAGAGTCTTTACACATTTTTTTCAAGATTTGAAGCAAAAAAACCTTCTTTTCAACGAATCAAAATCTTTAAGCATTGGAGCTCGTGTTGGCCAGGAAGTTGAAGCACTGAAACGAGTTGGTGTCTCTGACTCCGTCGGTATCGATCTTGTGCCGTATCCGCCGTTGGTTATAAAAGGTGACTTTCATCATCAGCGGTTTGATGATGAGACTTTTGATTTCGAATTCTCTAACGTATTTGATCATGCTTTGTATCCTCACCAGTTCGTTGATGAGATCGAACGGACGTTGAAGCCTGGTGGGGTTTGTGTTTTACACGTGGCGATTCATAGACGGTCCGATAAGTATTCGGCTAATGACTTGTTTAGTGTTAAGCCGTTGATTCAGTTGTTTAAGAAATCGGAACTGGTTCATGTCCGGAAAGTTGATGGGTTCGGGTTGGATACTGAGGTGGCTTTTAGAAAGAAGACGTCATGATTCTTTTTCAATTTTTTTATAAAATTTAATTTTTTAATTCTTTTTGTTTTTTATCAATTTTTTAAAATTGTTAGTTGGTAATTTTTTTAATATAATTTTGTTTGTTTGCACTTGTTGTTAACGAAATGAATATGTTTGTATAATGTCAATATTTTAAATTATTGTAATGAGCTAAATATCAACATTTGATGACAAATGACTTGTTGACGAGTTTTTCTTGTTTAAACGAGGTTGAGGTTTTAGTTTTCGGATCATGATTCATGCGGTCACTTAGTTATTCGACTATCTTTATAATTTTTATGTTCATATTTAGATGGAATTAAATTAACAATAATTTAATAAATTTTAAAAAATTTCGGATCATAATTTATGTTATCACTTTAAATGGTTGCTGGACTATCTTTATAATTTTTGTAGTCACAGATCGAATCAAATTAATAATAGTGTAATAAACTTTGAATATCGATAATTTTTAAAAAATAATTATAATTTACTCTTGATCGGATTAGAAAATTGATTTTAGTGGCTTAAAGAATGACATAATATTTTTTAATAAATATTTGGCCTAGTATTTATAAAAATTTTGTGTGGTGTCTCTTAGGGTTGAATTGGGATCTGAAACTTGCTCATTTTAATCAAAATGAAACTATTTAGAAACAATTTTGAAGACTATATATATCCTTAAAAATGAGTGGAATGAACAGTTTAGCCTAAAAAATTAACAATGAACAGTTTCTTCCATTTCTTAAAGTGCTCAAACATGTAGATTAATTGCAGAAGTTGAAAAGGGCTACAGTAAGAGCAGGAATATAATGTCAACTTGATGATGCAACACATATATATTATTATTATATATATCATCATTATCATCAAATGGAAGTGGGTTTTTGATAATCAAGAAAAATTTATGCTTGCAAGAAATGTCATTAATTGATTATAATGCACCGAAGTCTGTAATATCTTAAGATGATAAAATGTTATAGGAAATAAAGAAGATTAGGATTTGCCACAGAAAAGGAGAAAAGGAAATAAAACAAGCTGTGTAGCACTTGTAAAGGGTCCCTAAAGCATCCTATTATCCATAAGGAATTGAAGGTTTAGTGAAATTAACGTAAAGCTAGCGAACAGAATAAAGAAGGATAGCTAAACTTGCAAGTGAAATTTAATTGGTTTAGACTTTAGCAGACAAAAGGAAATTCCCATAATTAATTCACTCTTACCAAGTTTACATTTATTCATATTCAAAGGGTGTTGATAGTTGACTGTCAACAATTAATTTGTTTATGTTATTGTTTGATCAATTAATCCTTTAATTAATTTTAATTATCTTGAAATGATAGTCTAGATAGTACGGACACGGAAACAAGATTATGAATACAAAAAAATGACTTATAATTGAAATATTTATCTTCTAAACTGAAGTTTTTAAGTAGCATAAATACGAAAAAATAGAAATACGATACGTGAAAGCACCTACTATTTGAAGTATCCATGCAACATTGATGATAGTATATTCATTTTTCTTATAAAAAAAAAACACCATTCGTCCTCATTAAATTTTATAATGATAATAATAGTGATAATAAAAATTACAAAATAATTGTTCTTTTGAGCTCCAGAAAATGATGACTGAAATAGACATGTAACTTACACAGATGGTGTGATATTGATATTTGAGTACAATTTGATGCCACACACGATGCTATTGCTATCCAAAAAGAACAGTAGATAAGTATCAGGATGGAAAGTAGCAACGTCTTCATGAAGTATCAATCAAACGAGAAAATTGGCTTCTTGCCTGAGGACTCATCTGCCCGGAACTAAAAATAAATATGCTAATTTTCTGAAATGGTAAATTGTAAGGACTGGATTCAAGGCAGTGCCTTAAAAATCATAAGATATTGATGCAAAACTAATTAGTAGATTCTTCCTTAATCCAAAACCTCAAAATTTCTTTTATTGAACTTCCAATGCTTCCAATATCATAAACAAGGCGAAAACAAAATTTCACAACATGGCGAACAGCTTTGTCTGCTGCTAAAAAATATCCAGGAAAACCGGTGCTGTCCTCTGCGGGCTCAAACCAGTCAAAATGCCCGGCGATTATAGGTTTGCTTGACTATCAGGGACGAATTCAACAGGTTGGCTTTCAGTGTCCTCAAGTTGCGACTGAGTGGCTGTTAGCTTGGCCTTCTTGTATCTGCTTGAACTTCTAAGAATTGTATCCAAGGTCTTGCCAGAATAGCTGCTTCAATGAAATGGAAAAAATGCAAGTTTAGAGAAGGTTGTATTATGTGAACAGTAAAAAATTCTTAACTTCTTTTAAAGAATCCAAGCATGCACATCTTTTTTTAATATTTGAAAGCTTAAGTAAAAGGCAAATGCAGCACAATAGCAATGATCAAATGCCTGGAATCTATTATAACAGAGGAAATCCGTTGTCTGTTCATCACTTACAATGACTTTTTGATGCGATTTCCACCTCCATCCTTTCTTTTCCAGCTGTCAGATCCTGTGGCAGGTTTCAATGAAACAAAAGCTCAGCAGTCAGCACATTGTCATTGTACAACTTTACAATTAATATGAGGTTAATAATACTTGTGCCCCATACACTTTCATTTCAATGCTTTCAACTGTGGAGGCCTTCCTAAATCCTTAATACAAAAAACCAGACATCCGATTCGCAACATGTGCCTAGCAGCAATAAATGGAAAAACACACACCCTCTAACATGCTCATTCGGATATCTTAAAGAGGCAAAAAAGTGCAAAAGCATAATTTATCAGCCCAAATTCACTCAATCACATAGACCACATATGTCCAAAAGAAGATCTCAAATTTACCATTTTGTGATAAGTTAACATCCACATTGCTTTCTCCATCTGAGTAGTCGGAAGACAGCGACTTGTCTGATGGAGTTCTAGTGCTGGCACCTGAATTGTCATCTTCAGTTGAAGAAGCCTCATCAGTTACATCCTTGAATATTGAATTTGATACTCCTATTAAGCTCTTTTTATGTTGTGAGTCATTCACAACTTCCCCACCATTAATTGAGAAAGTTTTACTGCTACGTGATTGACTGCCATTGGCTCTTCTCTTTAGGAAATTTATATCTTTAGAACTTTCCAAGCTGGAGTTTGATGCAGCTTTTTTACTCTTTGCATGAGTACTGGTGGCAGAGGGCTTGGCAGCATTAGATGTTCTAGCTTCTTCAGGAACAGAATTAAGCTTACCAGATTTGCTAGAAGGTAGAGCTTTTACCCCACTATCAGAAACTTTTGAAAGCTTTACACCAACCTCATCATTCCCATTTAAACTATGTGAACTTTGCAAGTCAAGTGAAGCACCGTGAGATTGCACACCAAGCTGCTTCTTGTTCTTGTTAGTTTTCATCTCACCATCTGCTTCTCTTGCTTTAGTTTCTGTGTCAACAAGCACCTCACCAGAACCAACAATTTTGTGGTTGTTTTGGTCAGGCACAAAAAATTTATTGAAGTTGATCCCGCTACTTTCACAGGAAACTTCCAAATTATCAGCACCTTCATTCGCATGGCCACTTTTGGAAAGATTATCATTAACAATGGTTTCAAGGCACCTCCCCTTACTGCTGCTATTCGTTTTTTGTGGTTGAACTTGGGAGGATTGACTATTGGGAGGATCATTAGATGAATACTCTGCCCCCCTCTTGTTCGTATTAGCTGATGTGGTAGAAAGTTTCTCATTTTCTTTTTTCGATTCTGGACGCTTCTTTGCATCTGAAGTCTGCTTCTTCTTAGTTTTCTTTCTTGATTTCCCATCCACATTTTCAGCACTAACTTCAACTTGTCCGATCTGCTGCACTGATTGCACTACATTCCGAATCACATCATCAATTTCCTTTTCAGTAGCCAAAAAAGATGCACTTGTTTCCATATCTGATACTTCATTCCCCTCCTTAGGAGGCACATTGATTTCCTCCATAGTAACATTGTCACCAGCGGCAGCTTTATGAGGCTTGGTTGGAGATGTGCCGCTAACAAACCCTTCAACATGTTCTGTAACAGATGTAAATGGCGTTCCACTTCCTAACTCCTCGGTTTTTTTGGATTTCTTTCTTTTCTTAGATGATTTCGGAGGATCCACAGTTTTGTAAGCTTCAAGCAATTTAGCAGTAACTTCTTTAGTTTTTGAGGCTAGTTCAGCTGATTTGTAGTTTTCTGATGGCACTGGTACATTAGTAGGAGAAAGGTTCAGAGCTAAATTTTGTTCTTCAACTTCATTACTCTGATCAACAGCAGGATTTTGATAATGTCTGAAGATCATGTTCTCATGCCTGGAAACCTCAACCTCTTTCCCTGTGTTATCAGATTCTTGAAGCTGAAGATGTAGACTGCCTCCCACGTTAATTGCAGGGTGATGATCTGAAACTTTCTTACTTACAGCATCTGAACCAATTGCTGAGTTTGAGGCATTGTGTCTGTCTTCCACATTGCCAGCATCTAAGTTGCTCATACTGATTTCTACAAAAGATCACATGAACATCAGCATGTTGTTCCCTTGTCCTCTTTTCACATTTTTCTTTTTCAGATCAACTGCGGCAAAGAAGAAAATGAACTAGAGCATATATAAATTTGTAGGCAAATACAATACACATCACTCACCTTGACAAGGGGTTCTTTTATTTAATTCATGGACAGGATCCCCATGCTTCTCTTTCAGAGAGACTGCAACAGGCTCAGAACTTATTCCACCCTGGGCATGCTGTCCAGGAACAAGTTCTGCATCAGGTTCTTCACCCAAATACTTAGGGTTGATTTCCCGGCCAGAGCCATCAACCCTAATATCGGTTGCAGAAGAATGAATTGCAGATTCTTGATTAAGGGAAGCTTTTGATTTCTTGTTCTTTTTCTTCTTCCCACTGCTTCGGCCTCCTGACTGCAAATGGGCATCCTCTGGGGTTTCAGTAAATGAACTGCCTAAAGTATGATTGCTATTGTTCTGCTTGTCCACTAGAGAATGCTGGGGAACTTGGGATGGCTCAGTCATCCCCTTATTAGAATCAGCAATCGAAGTTCCATTTCTTTTCAGTAAATCTTCATCACCTTTTTTTCCCTCTTTAATTTTACGCTTTTTCTTTTTTGCAGGCTCTTGCAGCATGTCTTCTGCTGATTCAACACTACTTCTCTTCAATTCATCACATTTGAGTTCAACATGCTTTTGTAGCAATGCAGTCCCTTCGGGACTCACCATGACAGGCCCTTGCACTACAGTGCTTGGGCTGCCGATAACATTCCTATTTTCCATCACATTGTCATGTGAAACTGCGGACATCACAATCTCCTGCTGGGATTCATTTTTATGAGATTCAGGCGTCAAAACATCCTCTTTTGAAACAAGGTCATGTACAACATGTTCATTTTTCTTTTTACCCCTATTTTTTTTCTTTGTATGAGACTCATTTTCCAAAACTGTTCCTGAGAGCAAAATACCCTGCACACCACTAATCTCATTCCTTGGATTGCTTTCCTTACCTCCAACAGGTGTTCTCTGGCTTTCATTTTCTTTATCATAAGAATTATTGTTGGTATCCAGAGAGTTAATCTTGCTACAGCTGCCAGTGCCAACATATCCAACACCAACCTCCAAATTATTTAAAACATCTCCACTAGCAACACCCAAGCTCAACTCATCCACAACAGGTGCTTTCTGTTTCAAATGATGATTATCAAATGCATTCGACAGCTTTTCTGGATTAGCATAAGGAAGAAGGGCCTGATTAACCCCATTGGCACAATCATCTACAATGTCATTAACACGCCTATTATCATCATCGTGTTCTTTTACACTATTAGAAGCATCAGCCCTTATGAACCAACCAGTATTAACACCATGAAAAGCACTCTTCACAAACATTGAATCAGATAAGTGATAGAAACACCCCTCTCGCATTACCTGTTGTTTATAAAACAAACCATTATCAAAATGACATAACATGCACTAGAACAGTATCATAAATCTAACAGTCGGAATGCAGTACACTCGAAGTAGGTAATAATTTCATCTTATCAATGACTTTACCTTCAAAGCATGAATTTTTATTACCCCAAATTGAGGAAAACACTGGAAATGCTCATCAATTATTTTCTCTGCAAATGATCAAACAACATGAACAGAATTAAAACAGCTTAAATTTAGGATTGATGATATGAAATTGTAGAGACAAATCCTAAAAAAAAAAAGAATCAATGAACATTTGATTACTTTTAAGATCGGAAACCATGTCGGAGAAGGAGACCATGGTGGCGAAATGAGTATCGAAGCTGGTGTCTATAAACACGGCGTCGTAAGGCAACGTATCAACCACCGGTGTCGCCATTTTTGATACAAAATCAACACTCAAACGGCTTGTAGCATTAGAGGAGACAATTTTTAGGGTTTTAGCTAGGGTTTAAGGTCTAGTTGACTCTGTGTCTCCCTTCCTTCTATGGCGGCACAATGGCAATGGGATGATGGGAGGGAGAAAAATGTAAAATTAAAAAATATATATATTACAAGAAACGACACCGGATTTGTGCGCATTTCACTTTTGATCTTCGTTTTGCTAAAGTGTACAATTTGAACCAAAAAAAAAAAAAAAAAAGGAACAAATACCTAAAAAATCCTGAACTTTTGAATATTTAACAATTTTAACTCGTTCTTTTAAATTTTTAAAATATGATGTCGTAATATTAGTTTTTTAACAAAAATACTTTTCGATTAATTTTAGTGGTTGTTTTGTCTGACGTGGCACCAAAGCACTTTTTATTCAAATAAAATATTTAGTCAACCAAAAGTAGATGTTAACTCATTATTTCAAAACGCTGCGTTTTGAGTAGTGACTGATGAATTGAAAAAAATGCTGCATTTTTTGTTTTCATTTCATTCTTTCGTCTTCCTTTTGAAAGCAAAAAGGACGAAACATGTGAAGCAAAAGAAAAAATCTCTGTCATTGCAGCGTTAAATCTAAAGAATCTTTACTTTTATGGAATTGATAATTAAAGAAAATGACCTTTTTTTTTCATTTTGAAGATAAAGTAAAGGTGTATTGTCAATTTTTTTATGTTGTCTTCTAGAGTTTACAAATTTCTTTATTAAAGGTGTGTAGGTATTGACTTCATAATACAAAATTAGAGAAATTACAAAATTTCTTTCTCTTACATTGTTTGTGGATAAAAAAGAAATCGTTGTTTTCTTGATTTCCAGGAATTTGAAAATAAAATATTATGTTTTTAATGTTTAAATATGTAAATGCATAATGGATGTCTTTGCAATACATTTACACTATGGAGGTGTATTGTCAATAATGAAACAGGAGCTAGTATGTTGGTGGGGAAATGACAGTCATTGATGACATTGATTCAGATAGAATCGATTTCTTTGATATTGAAGGGTTTGTGCAAAATTCAGGGTATGTGAGTATCATAAAGATGGCATTTTTTAAACCTAATGGTGGTGGGTTTGAGACTGTGACTGATGATGAAAGGGTAATGGATATGCTTAAATGTATTAAGGATGATTTTGTCGATGAGTATGGCGTTTGAAACAACTCTTCTGAATGATGAAGACGATGGCCCTGATTTTGGATTTCTAGGGTTTATATAAAAAACGCATAAAACTCAGTGTTTTTTTCAAGCTCAAAATGCAACATTTTCGAATGATGAGTCAGCATCTACTTTTGGCTGAGTAAATATTTTATTTGCATAAAAAGTGCTTTGGTACCACTTCAGACAAAACAACCACTAAAATTAATCGGAAAGTATTTTTGTTAAAAAATTAATAGTACAACATCATATTTTTAAAACCTGAAAGAACGAGCTAAATTTGTTGAATGTCTAAAAGTTCAGAATTTTTTAGGTAATTAGGCCAAAAAAAAAGTGAGCATATACTTTTTATAAAGTTAACTCACAACAACGATTTTAAGTGTTTGTCTCCATGAATAGCGTAAGTGACAAAATATATGATATTGAGATCTAGATAGTAGAGTTAGAATCTCCATTCAGGTGCTCTCCACTTTTAGGGCTATAATCAAGCCGAGTCGAGCCGAATAATAAGAAGATTGAGTTCGGCTCGACTAATTGGAAGCGAGCTCGAGCCGAGCCTGAGCTCGATTATTTTTGAGATTTCATGTTCGAGCTCGAGCTTGGCTCGTGATTATGAAACTCGGGCTCACTTGGATTTAGCTCGTTTAAGGCTTGTTTGTGTGTTAAGTTCGAGCTCGTTCGTTTGAAAGCTGGGGCTCGTTTGTTTAAAGCTCGATTAAGAGCTCGTTTAAAGCTCGATTAGGAGCTCGTTGAGCTTGGTAATAAGCTCGAAAAATGTAGAAAAATAACAAGATTTTAACATTAAAAATAACATCTAAAAAACCTTACAACAACCTATCTAAACTAACTAAAAATTATAAATACAACAACATAAAAACACAAAATTACAATCCAGAAGAAAAAATTTAACTTCTAAATTTGAATGCATAAAAAAAATTAATAGCAACTTCAACATCTTGCAACAACCTATTAATCCTGTAAAAATGACAACAAACAACAAACAAAAGAAATCAGTAATTTGAGCATCAAACCAATAAGTGATATAAAATTGGTAGTGAATTGAACTCTATTTAGTCCGACACAAGTTAAAGTTGCTAATATTCAATTCCATCAACTTTCAACATTGACCAAAACAACTAATATTCTGGAGTTCCAACTTATATATTGAAGATTCATAAAGAGGAAACTAACTAGTTGGCATTAAGTTCTAAAAGAGAAAAGGAAAATATAACACAAATGCCCTTTCAATTCATACGCCCACGATTCAACATTAAAATATGTTGCAAAGTGTAAACTAATAGTGACTTCTATGATCCTGTTTTGGTAAGACGTACAAATAATAAATTGGATAGAAACAACACCTGGGCTGCTTTTCCAGTGCAATCTAAATTCTACAAGAAAAGATTTTCTTCATCAATGCTGATAAGTTTATCATTTCTTCCATATGGCCACCATAAAATGTTGTTCCATAAAAATATAAACCATGTGATCTAAACTAAAATGGGCATTGATTAGACCCCACAAGTTACACATTATATATAACACTAAGCTAAAAATAATTTAAAGGAAAACTTTAAAAAAAACCAAGCTTATAGTGAAATCATCAATTAGTCAAAATAAGCATTAAAAAAACTATAAAATAATCTCAGAAAGACGGAAGGCATATACCTTAACAAGAATGTTGTTAATTGAATAATTTTTATGGTGATTAAGATGGATCAGTGAAAGAAACTCAAGATTCTGCTCGTGCAAAGAAGAAGAGGAACTGATGTTGGTACGACAGGGTGAAGATGATGATGGTGCAGCTAGGATGCAGATAATGGTGGTGCTGGATGCAAATGAAGAAGGCTAAGGGTAGCAGGAGGTGAAGGAGCAAGTGGCGGAGGCTGGCAGCTAGGGCAAAGATGTTGGTGGTACGGGATGAAAATGAAGAAAGTTGGGGAGCGGCAACTACAGAGGAAGAGAGAGAGAGGGGTGGGTAAAATGAAAATTAGGTTAAGGTTATGATATTAGGTTAGGTTGAAACTTTCTTTGTTTTATTTAGGATTTGACATCAAAACTACGTAGTTTCACTGCATTAGATTATATATTTAATTTAAATTTATTTATAATTATTTACTATTAATATTGATATTAATTGAAAATATGGATATTTATAAATATAAAAATATAATTTATATTGTAATTAGATAATTATAAATTACATGATTATGAAGTTACTAGTTAGATATTTAATTATTTTATAACCTTAAATATATGTAGTTTATATTGTGATTATATAAATATAATTTACATTTCAATTATATCTATCTAATAAAGATATACTTAATATTAATACTATCACTTTGAAATATGAATAGTACTCAACTTTGTATTTATAATCTCGACAACACGTAGTTTATAGTGTGATTAGATACTAGTAATTTATAATTTGAATTAAACCTATCTTATAATAATATAAATTAAAATTATACTTTATATTATTACTAATGGAGGAGCTTGCGAACTTGAAGCTAACAAACGAACATAGGAGAAGAGGTTAAAGGTTGTGAGTTGTGACATTAGGTAAGAAGGTTTTTGTGTTTTTGGGTTTTTGACATCAAAACTACGCAGTTTTTATATGAAACTACGTAGTTTTGAGAATATACAATTAAATTACTTTAGATTATGTATTATTTAATATTAATTTTAACTAATATTATATCTGTTTATTTAGTCAAATATGATATTTATTTGCTTAATTGTTAAATTAAAAGTAAAATTTATTATAAATATCAGTGTTAATTTAAAATAGAAATATTTACAAATATAATTGTATAATTTACATTGTGATTAGATAATTGGAAACTACATGATTGTGTAGTGAGATATTAAATTATTATATAACTTTAAATATATGTAGTTTATATTATGATTATATTAATATACTAATATCACTATCACTTTAAAATATGAATATTACTTAACTTTATATTTAGGTAAGAAATTTATTATCTATTGGTTTATAGTTAGGCAACGTCATTTAATTATATTATAAGTTTAACAACATGTAGTTTATATTATGATTAGATAATAGTAATTTATAATTTGAATTATATCTATCTAATAATAATATAAATTATACTTAATGTTATTACTCATACTATTACTATTACTAAATTTATTTGCTTAATTGAAGGTTATTTGTGTTTTTAAGTTTTGACATCAAAAGATTCAAAACTACATAGTTTTGACATGAAACTACGTAGTTTTGACATGAAACTTGTGGTTTTGAGGTGTTAATATATTATTATATATTATTTAATATTAATTTTAATTATCTATTGATTAGATATTATGTCATGAACGAAATTTATTATATGTTGATTAGATATTATGTTATTTTATTTATAGTTAAATGTATAATTATGTAATTTAGATGTTAAACTATCATCAATTTTATAGCTAGACATTTAATTATATTATAAGCTTAACAACAGATAGTTTTGTCTTATGATTAGATAGATAATTTGAATTATGTCTATCTAATAATAATATAAATTATACTTAATATTGTTACTCATACTATCTCATACTATCACTATTGCTGAATTTATTTGCTTAATTGAAGGTTATTTGTGTTCTTAAGTTTTGACATCAAAAGATTCAAAACTACGTAGTTTTAACATAAAACACATGATTTTGAGGTGTTAATATATTATTATATATTATTTAATATTAATTTTAATTATTTATTGATTAGATATTATGTTATGAACGAAATTTATTATCTGTTGATTAGATATTATGTTATTTTATTTTATAGTTTAATGTATAATTGTGTAATTTAGATGTTAAACTATCATCAATTTTATAGCTAGACATTTAATTATATTATAAGCTTAACAACAGGTAGTTTATATTATAATTTGATAATTGGAATTATGTTTATCTAATAATAATATAAGTATAGCTTAATATTATTACTCGTACTATCACTATCACTTTGAAGTTTGAAATATGAATACCACTTAATTTCTATTTATCTAACATAGGGAAATTATACCATTACTTTGTTTTTTATTTACTTTGTGTATACTCTGTTATTATTACCAGAGGATTAAAGTGTGTTAAATTATCCAAAGGTTATTATTAACAAAGTAAATCTTACTTTGTACAAAACAAAGTAATGGTAGACTACACCTAAATATTTGTTGGTTATATATTATGTTTTTCTATTTAGAGTTAAACTATATAGTTTATAAGTTACACTACATTATGGGATTTTATAATTAGATATTTAATTATTTTATAGTCTTTAAAATACATAATTTATATTATAATTAGGAAATTACAATTTACAATTTGAATTATATCTACCCAATAATATATATATATACACATACACACACATACGAGCCTGTTCGCAAACTTGGTTCATGAGCCTACTCACGAGCCTGTTCACGAGCTTGTTTGTGAACCTGTTTATGAGCCTCTTCGTGAACCTTTTAACGAGATTGTTTGCAAGCTTAAACGAGTCGAGCACTCGACTCGTTTAACTTAACAAACGAACTTTTACCAAGCCAAGATCCGAGTAGCTTGCAAGCGGTTCTGTTCATTTACAGCCCTACCCACAGATATCTTCTCATAATAACTGAGGAACAAATTCCATCTCAATCACTTATATCCAATCACAACCTATTTTACCATCCGGTTAAAGATGATGTAAGAATGTGTCAAAATATAGAACTTATTATGTAGATATATATATATATATATATATATATATATATGCACACACACACACACCAGGACGACCAAGGATCATAAGGGTATATTGTAGATGCAGAAAATGCAAATGATGATATGAAAGTCATTGTGCCGATCTCACACTCTAGTCACAGACTAGACATAGAGATTACCAGACCAAATGCAACAAAGCTTTCACAGAGTTTTTGATGTTTAGGATCCTAATTTCTTAGGCAAGCACAAAACTTATGTTCTATTGCTTAGAATGCAACTTTAAAATTAAATAAATCATTAAAATAACTTAAAACTGAAGAAGATAACTTATAAAAGCTTTATCTTTATTTATCCAAGCAAAGGAATTATACAAGAATTCTTTATCCAAGATAGCAAAGGGAATTACAAAGATCTATACTAAACTTTATAGCTGAGAACAATTTTAAACTTTAACCAGAGAGAAAGACATGTTTCTTTGCTCTTTAATCTTTATCTCTAAAATTGTGTTTTGCCGAAGAAGGAGGATGAGGTTGCTATAAATAGAGGCCAGGAGGCTGGGGCTGTAGAAGCACAGGATTTGCAAAAGGAATCAGGCCATGTGGGATTGTCCTGATGTTCCAATGATTGGTGGAGATTACAGCTATCCTCTGTCGTTTGTATGAGTGTGTCTTGAATTTAGTGAAAGTACTCCCATGAAGTCTTGAAAAATGGAACTCTGGGCCCCAACCATGTAGAGTGATAGATTGAAGCGGGATCTGCGCTGAAGCACGAGGGGAATATTTGACAAAAAAGTCAAATTTTCCTGATGGTTGTCCGTGTAGATCCCAAATGTCATGTGCAAGAGGGTAATCTGGAAAGTAAAAATTAATTAAAACACTTTTTTTAATATATATATACCCTAACTTTTGCATGGGCTGTCCAAAAGGATTTTCAATCCATTAGGCTATATAGAAAACTTTAACAGAGACAAGGCTTTTAAACAAGAATTATAAGCCTAAGGGCTTAATAGAAGGAAAAATTCCAAAACACTCATCTTCATTATCATTACCCAAATCCACTAAGGGTTCTGATTCTTCAGACACATTGGAATTGGTAGAAGAAGTAGTCCTGGAATGCACCAATTGTTGTATAATGATGAAGTACTCCTCTTCTGTCTTAGTTGCTGTAAGGAGGGCATTGTCATGTGATTTTTATGCAAGGAAGTTGGACTGAGAAGGAGAATGCCCAAGGAATCCATGCTTTTGAAGCCATGCTGTTATTGCAGATTTTGATATTTTTTTTAGAATTTTATAAGAATGGCACAATTTTACCTTGAATTTTCTTTGGAGAATTACCATTCCATCAGTGAAATAGTAATAAAGATACCATTGGGAAACCAAGGAACAAAGAACTTTGAGCAATAGAGGCATAATAAAGAAAAAAATTTCTCAGGGGAGGAAGGTTTATAATGTGTTTTGAAGAGTTCAAAACCATTATGGATATCTGGAGGAAGGATGTTAGGCTTTGGGCCATAGTTATTCCACCACTTAGTAAACGATGCAGGAAATTTAGAGATAACGACATGATCACTGAGGAAAAATAACCATGAGTGGGTTCTGTTATTGTTTTGGATAAGGAAGGTGTTAAACCATGCATGTTCATAATCCTAATAGGAAATGAGTGGCAGAAGTCTAATTTTGTTTTAAAATTTAAGAGGAAAGCTTTTGGCTTGAATAGTTCTTGTCCCCATTCTGAAGGGTGGATAACTTTAAGGATTTTTTAGGTTAAGTAGGAGGGTCAAGGAAGCCTTTATGAAAGAAGTGTTTAAACTCTGCAGAACCAGTGAATTCCAAAATTGTTTAGTAAAATTCTTGGGGCTTTGAAAGATCCCAAGGTTTATAAAACCATTTTTTGGAAAATGAAATTTTGCATTTTGATATAAGGATCTTTATGATAAAAACCATCTTCAATTGTCAAAATATTTTGAAATTTGGTTTTTAGTAGAAAACAACTAGAAGCTTTAACTTTAGATTGTGATAAAATGATTTGTGAGCTACTTTGGGTAGCCAAAGGATTTAAATCACTTTAAGAAAGGGTTTTTGAAGAGGAAGATTCTCATTTCTCTATCTTTGAAACTAGTTGAGAAGCTTTACCTGAGGGCTTTAGGAGGCCTAAAATACTAGATTGCTCAGGTTCTAGAGGCTTTAAAGTGTTTTGAATTGCTTTAAGAAGCTCTGGGGTTTTTGAGATTTAATCTATCCATTATTGGATTTGATTTGCTTTAGTTGTTTCAACATCTTCTGAAGTGACTGTATCATACCAAGACTTTATCAGTTTTTAGTAGAAAGAGGTTAGGAAACTTTAGCAGTGTCAACTTTATCAGATTCAATTTTTTCTTTATCTTTCTTTTTACGAACCATCTTTATCTATTTTGTAAAAATTCTCTGGTTAGAAAATCTGGAAAAGAATTTTCATTTCCTTTAATAAACTCTAAATCAAAATCAAAGATACTCAAAATAGCTTGTCATCTAGCAAAAATTTGTTTTGATGTAATATTTTGAACATTTTTTGTAAAATTTCTTTAGTAGATTTGCAATCAATGCGAAGTAAAAACTTTTGATTCAGTAAATTAGATTGAAACTTTGTGATGCATAGAACAATAGAAAGAATTTCTTTTTTAATTATGGAGTAGTTTTTCTATGTGTCATTTTAGTGTCCTGAAGTGTACTGTAAAATTACTTCCCACCCATTTTGAACTTGCTTTAAAATACCATAATATCCTAAGTCACTAGCATATGTTTCTACGACTTTATGAAGACTGCGATCAGCTAGGTGAAGACATGGCATTTTGACTATATGTTTCTTTATCTGTTGGACAAATTTTGTATGTTCTTTTGTCAAGGGAACATAGTTCTTCTTTAACCTATCATGGAGGGGATTAGCAATCCTATTTATATTTGGACAAAAATCTAAAACATAATTTAGGCTGCCTAAGAATCTCTGTAACTGGGTCTTATCAAGAATCTTATCAGGAAACCTGTTAGCAAATTCTAAGGATCACTTAATGGGAATAATGGTGCCATAATGGATATAATGTCCCAAGAATCTAACTCTGGTTCGGAAAAGGGATATTTTCTTTCCATAAACAACAAGACCACTAGCTTTAACAACATGAAGAAAGGTCTTTAAAATGCTTGAAATGCTATTCAATTGAGTTTGAAAAGATGCACATCATCAATATAAACAATGCAGGATTCAAAGTAAGGATTAAAGATATCATTCATTATTCTTTGAAATTCTGATGGCACATTTTTCAAACCAAATGGCATAACATTCCACTCATACTGTCCAAAAGGGACTATAAAAGCGGTTTTATAACGATGTTTTTTATCAATTTATATTTGCCAAAATCTCGATTTCATATCAAATTTTGAAAATACAAATGCAGAATGGAGCTTTTGCAAAAGATCTTTTTTATTTAGGATAAGATACCTTATCCATTTTAGAGTTTTATTCAAAGGTTTATAATTAATTACAAGCCTAGGGGTGCCTCTTTCTCATTCTTAAACTTTATTAATGTAGAAAGATGCACAGATCCAAGGAGACCAAGATTTTGAGATTAATTCTTTGGACTCAAGGTCTTAGATTTCCTTCTTATAATGTTGTTCTAATTCAGTATTCATCCGAATTGGTCTAGCCTTAGTAGGAATTTTTTTCTTATAAAATTCGAACTCATAAGGTAAATCAACTATATGTTGTTTGCTTTTCCAAAATGCATTTGGTAAATCAGAATAGACTGCTTTAATAATAGTTTTTTCAAATTCAGAAATTTTCTTTTTTATCATATCTGATTGTGGTTGTTGTTCAAATTTCTGAAAATGAACATTTTACTTTAAATCATACAAATCAATATCTTTACCTTTTATCAAAGCATTTATCTCATTTTTGTAAATAGAATGGGCTTTAACAAAATTCAGATATCGAGTTTTTGGTTTTTTAAAAAAAGGAAAAGAGATATGTACTTTATCATTTTTAAAATCAATTGAGCTACGAGTGACTAGATAGAGACTTATCAAATTAATGAATGGTGTCCCTATAATCACTGTATAACTGATATAAGAAACTAAAAGAAAAGAAGTTTTCAATAGAAATATGTTATTTAAAATACTAGCCTCTGTTTTTCCTTGAATATGCAATTTTGAACTATTTGCAAAGGAAAGCTTTTCACGGGTTTGGTCTTGAAAAATTTTGGTAGTATATTGGGTTTTATGTAACTTAAAATCAGCTTATGTGTCAAACAGAGCAAGAGTTTAACTTTAACAACATATTTTCTAGAGGTGATTTGTGTCAAAGCATAAAGAAAATCATCAAGAACTTTATCCATATACTCTAAGGATTTGGGCTCTAAACTCTTTGTTTCATCACTATCACTAGACTCTTCAGCTAGTTTGGTGACAAGAAACTGAATTAGATCAGAATTATTTTGTTGTTTTAATTTAGACTTTATGGTCTTTGTCTCAGATTGGAGTATCTGGATGTCTCCTAAGGGTTTCTTACCAAGTTTCTTCCTATTCAGAATTGTAATAATATCATACATAATGGTTTGGGTAGAAGGTAACTCAATGGTTTTGGGTTTGGGTTCCTTTTTTAAAGACAACCTAAGCTGCCCTAAGTATTTTTTCTGCACATCAAGGTCATTGATATACTGGATGACATCTAGAATCAATATTTGTTCTTTAGTAAGCATGTTTAGTCTTTTATTGTCAGAGATAGATTCTGATTCTGACTCTGACTTTGAAGAAGAAGTGGTATGTATTTAATCAATTTAGGGGTAACCTTTATCTAAGGAGTCTCTAGAGTTGGTTTCAGACTCAGAAGTGTCTATTAATAAAGAAAGATGCTTTTCTAAAATTTCATCTTCTAGGCTAAGTTCCTAAAGTTTTCTGGAAACTTTACAGTATTTAGAGATATGTCCTTTCTTACCACATTTGTAGCATATGACATCTTTCATACTTCATTCCTTAGAACTGGGGACTTTAGTATTCTTGGAAAATTTCCTATAAGGCTTCTTATAGTAAGATTCTTCATAGTTTTTCTTCTTATGAAACTTTCCAATTTAGAAAATTTCTTGGATCAAGATTTCTTACTACAATCTCCTTGATAGGATTGCTTTTGAGTGTAACTATAATCAAACTGCTTATAGAAAGATCCTAATTCCTGTCTGGATTTCTTTAACTCCCACTTTAGATGCTTTTAAAGTTTCAAATCTTGACAGATTTTAAAACATTTTTTTTGTGTGGTACTGATCAATTCACTATAGGTAAGCTGATCATATGGGATTATATGGGTACCAAAAGATTGTCTAATGGTATTTCTGACTCTTTCTCCTAGAAAAGTTAGAAGACTTACAAGGAATTTCTCTTTCCAAAAAGGCTGGTTAGAGTCTTCTCTTAACATAAACCTGGCTAGGAAAGTTGATCTATACCATTGGAAATCACTCAGCTTCTTATACCTAAGGTTTGATAATAGATCAACATTTTTATCCTTCAGATGGGAAGAATCCCCTATAAAATGCAATGTTATAGTCAATGTCAGAGTAGGGTTAACCATTAGGCCAATGAAGTTTTGTAATTTCAGGAGTCTGTTCCTGGAATGCATTATGTTCAGATTGGGATTTAGAAACTTTATCAAGGACACTAACATTCTGGTTAACAGACTGCAGTGTGTCAAGTGCTATAGAATTAGTTGACGAGGATAGACCTAATCTACTAAATTGTTCTCTTACATCATCTAGGAAGTCAGATCTATTATTTTTGATTTCTTGTTGGGCATTGCTAGAGATCTGGTAAGGATTAAACATGGGGTTCTTTAATTTTTGGTTAACTATTTCTGAAGGTTTTGCAGGTTTTTGGTGTTGACCTTCTATCCTGGATAGCTGTTTACCTATGCTATTGAGATAGGCATTAGTAAAATTATTTTAGGCTATTATATTCTTTAGGTTGTGGGAATCACTAACCTGAAGCTTCTTGTAAGGATAAACGTCTATGGTTTCATCTCCTACAGGGATTTTGATCAATCTTAGAGGAGGATGGTCAGACTCTATGCTTTGACCATTAGCTGTTTCCCAAACTGTTACCTTTTTTCGGATGATAACAGGATTTAAAATTTTAAAAGGAAAAGAAATATTATTTTCTGATGCATAGATTTCAAACCATTCAAAAAACAATATGTTGACTTTATGTTCTTGCACAAAATCATAAAATTGACTTTGAATTTCTTTTCTTTCCTTTAAAAAATGTGTGAAGAACCATGTTCTCCTTTTTAAATTGTGAGGTAGAACCGCTTGTTCTTTTTCCTCTGTTTCCTCTTCTATTAAAGCTTAAAGGAATCTAGTTAGTAGTGATGAAATCACTATTGAAGACTTTGACAAATGCATTGATGATTTCAAGTTCACAGATTACCATAAAGAACATGTCTATAAAACTCCTATGTTAAATCTCCTTAAGTCTGATTATGTGATCAAAACTAAAAAAAATAGATGTCCAGTTGACCAAAGCTAAAGATGAGATAAAGCTTTTTTCCTCCACTTCTATAGAAAAATGTAAAGCTGAAGGATTTCGTTATATTCATATAAGACTTGTTCAAGTAGGAAAAAAGTCTTTAAACAGAGAATGTCTAAACACCTCTATCCTTGCTGCACTTAGGGATAAGAGATTTAGGAACTTTGAAAACTCTCTGTTAGGAACCATAGAGTCCAGTCTCTGTTAAGGTCTTATATTATTTGATTGTTATCCAAACTTTACTGTTTCTTTAAATGATGAAAATTTGTTGAAGTCTTTGGTTTTACAGATCCAAACCCATAATTATATTATGGAAGATGGATCAATTCCAATTGCATTAATTTTTAAAGTTCATTATAAAACTATGATGTCTGCTTTTAACATGAAGAGTTGATTTCATAGTAAAAAAGGAGAAACCTTGCTTTTCCAAATAGATATGACTAAAGCAAATGTGGTCATCCCAAAACCCATTCAATGGAATCAGACAACACTTCCCCAAGACTGGATCCTAGAAAGTGCTATTGAGCCAATACCTAAAAACCTTGAAAAGACAGCCCCAAATACATAGATAAAGCATATAACCCAATTCCAAGATAAAAGAGTAAAGATAAGCTTTGACAGAACTTCTTCTAACTCTAAATTTTCTGATTCTTTATCATTAGAATCTCTAGATCTAGGAAGGTTATCTCAGATACCCTCTATCATAAATCTTCCATATAAACCAGAACAATACCCAGATGTACCAAGAGTTATTAGTTTACCCCAAACATAATAAGTAGATCTCCATCCAAATCTTCCACCAGTTATATACCTACCATACACTTCCTCAGCTAGATATTCAATCTCCGACTTACCCCCTACCTCTCTTAGAAATGTAGACTATAGTACTAATATAGCCAGACCTATCTACACAAAACCCCAAACAAATGTAAAGTCCCCTCTCCTTTAGCTTCTCCAACCACATCAACTATAACAAAAAACATAGCCCATGAGCTGAACGTCATAGAAAAAGAATTTAATCCTGATAAAGCTTTCTTTTACTAAGACTTTTATGCATCTTACAATTTAAAAAGAAGAACCTAGTTCTTTACACATTTTCTGAAGGAAATATAAGAAATTCAAAATCAATTTTATGATTTTATGCAAGTATATAAGGTCAACATATTTTTTTTGAATGGTTTAAAATCTATGCATCAGAAAATAATATTTTTTATCCTTTTAAAGTTTTAAATCCTATTACTATTTGAAAAAAGGTAACAGTTTGGGAAATAACCAATGGTCAAAGCATAGAGTCGGAGCATCCTCCTTTGAGATTAATCAAAATCCCTACAGGAGATGAAGCCATAGACGCTTGTCCTTACAAGAAGCTTTAGGATGATGATTCCTAACACCTAAAGATTATAGTAGCACAAAATAATTTTACCAATGCCCATCTTAATAGCATAGGTAAACAGCTATCCAGGATAGAAGGTCAACTCCAAAAACATGTAGAACCTTTAGGAATAGTTGACAAAAAATTAAAGAACCCCATGTTTATACCTTACCAGATCTCTAGCAGTGCCTAACAAGAAATAAAAAAATAATAGTTATGACTTCTTGGATGTTGTAAGAGAATAACTTAGTAGATTAGGTCCATCCTTGTCTACTAATCTTATAGCTCCTGACACACCGCAGTCTGTTAACCAGAATGTTAGTGTCCTTGGTAAATTTTCTAAATCCTAATATGAAGATAATGCATTCCAAGAAAGTCTCCTGAAATTGCAGAACTTCATTGGCCTAATGCTTAACCTTACCGTTCAGGATATATCCATAATAGGCCATTAGAACTAGAAATAAGAGATTAGCCTGACATTCTAGTTCAACCAAAGTTTTGTGCCAGTTCTATTTACAAATGGAACATTAATGGGATGACAGAATATCAAATTTTGAATTCCCTCCAACAAATGACAATGGCCTCCAATGCTTATAAAACCCAAATAGGAACCTCTGATAAGTCTGTAGTTGAACTTATCATAGCAGGATTCTCTGGAGAGTTGAAAGGTTGGTGGTATTATCATCTCACAAACCAATAATAGATAGATATCTTGTATGCTATCCAAACTGATGATGAAGGTCTACCCATCTTAGACCTTTTAGGAAATCCTATCCAGGATGCAGTGTCTACTCTGATATCGATGATAACATTGCATTTTATAGGGGATTCTTCACATCTGAAGGTTAAAAATGTTGATATGTTATCAAACCTTAGGTGTAAAAAGTTGAGTGATTTCCAATGGTATAGATTTACTTTCCTTACCAGGGTTATATTAAGAGAAGACTTTAACCAGCCTTTCTAGAAAGAGAAATTCCTTGCAGGTCTTCCAACCATTCTAGGAGAAAGAGTCAGAAATACCGTTAGACAATCTTTTAGTGCCTATATCATCCCATATGATCAGCTTCCTATAGTGAATTGATTAGTACCACACAGAAAAAAGT
Organism: Mallotus repandus; assembly: GCA_949671775.1. Lineage (NCBI taxonomy): Eukaryota > Viridiplantae > Streptophyta > Magnoliopsida > Malpighiales > Euphorbiaceae > Mallotus > Mallotus repandus. The sequence goes on from CATIWM010291389.1 coordinate 28,329, forward strand.
CTTAAAATCTGTCAAGATTTGAAACTCCAAAAGCATCTAAAGTGGGAGTTAAAGAAATCTATATAGGAATTAGGATCTTTCCATAAGTTGTTTGATTATAGTTACACCCAAAAGCAATCCTGTAAAGGAGATTGTAGAAAGAAATCTTCATCCAAGAAATTTTATAAAACTAGAAAGTTTTATAAGAAGAAAAAATCTAAAGAAAATTACTATAACAAGCCTTATAGGAAATGTTCCAAGAATACTAAAGTCCCCAGTTCTAAGAAAAGCAGTATGAAAGATATCACTTGCTACAAATATGGCAAGAAAGGACACATCTCTAAATATTGTAAAGTTTCCAAAAAACTTTAGGAACTTGGCCTAGAAGATAAAACTTTTGAAAAGCTTCTATCTTTACTGATAGAAACTTCTGAGTCTGAAGTCAACTCTAGAGACTCCTTAGATAAAGGTAACCCCCAAATTGATGAAATACATACCACTTCTTCTTCAGAGTCTGAGTCAAAATTTATCTTTGATTATAAAAGACTAAACATGCTTACTAAAGAACTGACATTGATTCTAGATGTCATCCAACATATCAATGTCCCTGATGTGCAGAGAAAATACTCAGAACAACTTAGGTTATCTTTAGAAAAGGAACCTGAACCCAAAACCAATGAGTTGCCTTTTACTAAAACTAGTTTGTATGATCTTACTACCATTCTGAATAGGAAGAAACTTGGTAAGAAACCATTAAGAGACATCCAAATACTTTAGTCTGAGATAAAGACCATAATAACTAAATTAAAACGGCTAAAGGATAAATAGCAAAAGGATTATTCTCTAATTCAGTTTCTTATCATCAAACTAGCTGAAGAGTCTAGTGATAGTGATGAAACAATGAGTTTAGAGCCCAAATCCTTAGAGTAGATGGATAAAGTTCCTATTGATTTTCTATTTGCTTTGACACAAATCACCTCAAGAAAATATGTTGTTAAAGTTACTATTGTCTTTAATAAAGATTTTCAACTTGATACCATTGCTCTGTTTGACACATGAGTTTATTTAAGTTGCATAAAACCCAATGTAGTACCAAAATGTTTTCAAGAACATACATGTGAAAAGCTTTCCTCTGCAAACTGTTCAAAAATGCATATTCAAGGAAAAATAGAGGCTAATATTTTAAATAACAAATTTCTATTGAAAACTTCTTTTCTTCTGGTTTTTTATATCAGTTATACAGTTATTATAGGGACACCATTCATTAATTTGATAACTCTCTATCTAGCCACTCATAACTCGATTAATTTTAAAGATGATAAAGTACATATTTCTTTTCCTTGATATCTCAATTTTGTTAAAGCCCATTCTATTTACAAAAATGACATAAATGCTTTGATAAAAGGTAAAGAAACTGATTTGTATGATTTAAAGCAAAATGTTCATTTTTAGAATATTGAACAACAACTACAATCAGATTTGATAAAAAGGAAAATTTCTGAATTTGAAAAAACTATTATTAAAGAAGTCTATTATGATTTACCAAATACTTTTTGGAAAAGGAAATGACATATAGTTAATTTACCTTATGAGTCTGGATTTGATGAGAAAAACATTCCTACTGAGGCTAGACCAATTCAGATGAATACTGAATTAGAACAACATAGTAGGAAGGAAATCCAATACCTTGAGTCCAAAGGATTAATCTCAAAATCTAGGTCTCCTTGGACTTGTGATGCTTTCTACATTAATAAAGCTTCAGAACGAGAAAGAGGCACCCCTAAGCTTGTAATTAATTACAAACCTTTGAATAAAGCTCTAAAATGGGTAAGGTATCCTATCCCAAATAAAAAAGATCTTTTGCAAAAGCTCCATTCTGCATTTGTATTTTCAAAATTTGATATGAAATCAGGTTTTTGGCAAATACAAATTGATAAAAGACATCGTTATAAAACCTCTTTTACAGTCGCTTTCGGACAATATGAGTGGAATGTTATGCCATTTGGTTTGAAAAATGTGCCATCATAATTTTAAAGAATAATGAATGATATCTTCAATCCTTACTTTGAATTCTGCATTATTTATATTAATGACATGCTTATCTTTTCAAACTCAATTGAACATCATTTCAAGCATTTAAAGACCTTTCTTTATATTGTTAAAGCTAGTGGTCTTGTTACTTTTGAAAATAAAATCTCCCTTTTCCAAACCAGAGTCAGATTCTTAGGACATTATATCCATTATGGCACAATTGTTCCCATTGAGAGATCCTTAGAATTTGCTAACAGGTTTCCTAATAAGATTTTTGATAAGACCTAGTTACAGAGATTCTTAGGCAACCTAAATTATGTTTTAGATTTTTGTCCAAATATAAATAGGATTGCTAAGCCCCAACAAGATAGGTCAAAGAAGAATCATGTTCCCTTGACAGAAGAACATACAAAAGTTGTCCAGCAGATAAAGAAACATACAGTCAAAATCTCTTGCCTTTCCCTAGTTGATCCTTGCATTCCTAAAGTCATAGAAAGAAATGCTAGTGACTTAGGATATTGTGTATTTTAAAGCAAGTTCAAAATGGGTAGGAAGTAGTTACACAGTACACTTCAGGATACTAAAATGACACACAGAAAAACTACTCCACCATTATAAAAGAAATTCTTTCTATTATTCTATACATCACAAAGTTTCAGTCTGATTTACTGACTCAAAAGTTTTAACTTCGCATTGATTGCAAATATGCTAAAGAAATTTTACAAAAAGATGTTCAAAATATTGCATCAAAATAAATTTTTACTAGATAGCAAGCTATTCTTAGTATTGTTGATTTTAATATAGAGTTTATTAAAGGAAAAGAAAATTCTTTGCCAGCTTTTCTAACCAGAGAATTTTTACAAAATAGATAAAGATGGTTTGCAAAAAGAAAGATAAAGAAAAAATTAAATCTGATAAAGTTGACACTGCTAAAGTTTCCTAACCTTTTTCTGCTGAAAAACTGATAAAGTCTTGGTATGATACAGTCACTTTAGAAGATGCTAAAATAACTAAAGTAAATCAAATCCAACAATGGATTGATTCTATCTTAAAAACTCCAAAGCTTCTTAAAGTAATTCAAAACACTTTAAAGCCTTTAGAACCTGAGCAATCCAGTATTCTGGGCCTCCTAAAGTTCTCAGGTAAAGCTTCTCAACTAGTTTCAAAGATAGAGAAAGGAGAATCTTCCTCTTCAAAAACCCTTTCTCAAAGTGATTTAAATCTTATGGCTACCCAAAGTACAAATTATTTTATCACAATCTAAAGTTAAAGCTTCTAGTAGTTTTCTACTAAAAACTAATTTTTAAAATATTTTGACAATTGAAGATGGTTTTTATCATAAAGATCCTTATATCAAAATGCAAAATCATTTTCTAAAAAATTGGTTTTATAAACCTTGAGAACTTTCAAAACCCTAAGAATTTTACCAAATAATTTTGGAATTCACTGGTTCTATAGAGTTTAAACACTTCTTTCATAAAGGCTTCCTTGACCCCTCCTACTCAACTTGTAAAATCCTTAAAGTTATCCACCCTTCAGAATGGGGACAAGAACTGTTTAAACCAAAAGCTTTCCAAATAAATTTCAAAATAAAATTAGACTTCTGCCACTCATTTTCCTATTAGGATTATGAACAGGCATGGTTTAACACCTTCCTTATCCAAAACAATAATATAACCCACTCCTGGTTATTTTTCTTTAGTGATTATGTCAATATCTCTAAATTTCCTGTATGGTCCAATCCCTGATATCCTTCCTTCAGATATTCATAATGGTTTTAAACTCTTCAAAACACATTATAAACCTTCCTCCCCTGAGAAAAAGTTTTCTTTATTATGCCTCCATTGTTCAAAGTTCTTTGTTCCTTAGGTTTCCTAATGGTATCTTGATTGCTATTTTAATGATAGAATGGTAATTCTCTAAAGAAAATTTAAGGTAAAATGGTGGAATTCTTATAAAATTCCAGAAAAGTTATCAAAATCTGCAATAACAGTATGGCTTCAGAAGCATGGATTCCTTGGGCATTCTCCTTCTCAGTCCAACTTCCTTGCTCAAAATCACATGCAAGGGCCCTCCTTGCAACATCTAAGACAAAAGAGGAGTACTTCAACATTGTGCAATAATTGGTGCATTTCGGACTACTTCTTCTACCAAATACAATATGTCTAAATAATCAAAACCCTCAGTGGATTTAGGTAATGATGATGAAGGTGATTATTTTGGAGTTTTTCCTTCTATTAAGCTCTCAGGTTTATAATTCTTGTTTAAAAGCCTTGTATCTATTAAAGTTTTCTATATAGCCCGATGGGTTGAAAATCCTTTTGGACAACCCATGCAAAAGTTAGGGTATATATATATAAAGGGTTTTAATTAATTTTTACTTTCTAGATCATCCTCCTGCATATGACATTTGGGATCTACTCGAGAAACCATCAGCAAAATTTGACTTTTTTTTCAAATATTCCCCTCCTGCTTTACGCAGATCCCACTTCAATCTATCACTCCACATGGTTGGGGCCTAGAATTCCATTTTCAAGACCTAGTGGGAATACTTTCACTAAAGTCAATACATACTCACATAAAAGATAGAGGATAACTTTAATCTCCACCAATCATGGGAACATCAGGATAATCCCACATGGCTTGATTCCTTTTGCAAACCCCATGCTTCTACAGCTCCAGCCTCCTGGCCTCTATTTATAGTAACCTCATCCTCATTCTTCGGCATAACATAATTTTAGAGATAGAGAATAGAGAGCAAAGAAACTTGTCTTTCTCTCTGGTTAAAGTTTAAAATTATTCTCAACTATAAAGTCTAGTACAGATCTCTGTAATTCCCTTTGCAATCTTGGATAAAGAATTCTTGTATAATTCCTTTGCTTGGATAAATAAGCATAAAGCTTTTGTAAGTTATCTTCTCCATTTTTAATTTATTTTAAATATTTATTTAATTTTAAAGTTGCATTCTAAGTAGCAAAATGAATGATCTATGCATGCCTAAGAAATTAGGATCCTACACATCAGAAACTCTGTGAAAGCTTTGTTGTATTTAGTCTGGTAACCTCTGTGTCTAGCCTGTGACTAGAGTTTAAGATTGACACAGTGACTTTCATATCATCATTTGCATTTCCTGCATCTACTGCATCTATAGTGTACCCCTGAGATCCTTGGCCGTCCTAGTGTGTGTGTGTGTATAGTGTTACTGCATTTGGTCCGATAAGTTCTGTGTCTATCCTGTGATTAGAGTGTGAGACCGACACAGTGACTTTCATATCATCATCTGCATTTCCTGCATCTACTGCATCTACATTGTACCCCTGAGATCTTTGGCTGTCTTGGAGTGTGTATATATATATATAGCTTTGTTGCATTTGGGCCGGTAACTTCTATGTCTAGCCTGTGACTAGAGTGTGAGATCAATACAGTGACTTTCATATCATCATTTGTATTTCCTGTATCTACTGCATCTACAGTGCACCCTTCAGTTCCTTGGTCGTCCTGGTGTGTGTGTGTGTATATATATATGTATTTATTTATTTAACTAAAGAGAATTTCAAGTCTGCTTTAGCACTATTTTAAGTGTGCGACCTGTAGGTTCACACAATGTTGGCAGTAAGCCTAAAATCCCCATTTTAGCCCATAAGTCATAAGTGGCCTCTAGCAAGACATTATGATTATCCAATTTGTGTGAAGGCCGATAATCCTACATAACCTTATCCACAACATGTATTAGAGTCCTTTTGTGATGCGATATCTTGATTAAACATATGACATGGTTTATGTCATCCTTATGTTGTTCAATCATATTATTTCTCGATCCCAAGTAGACTAATACTGATAACTCTTTATCTAATGTTGATAACTCTTGAGAAACTTATTATAGCATGACCATACATTTTTTGTCAATCTAAATCATCAAGGGGCCCATAGATATCTTCTCATAATAACTGAGGGACAAGTTCCATCTCAATCACTTATATTTCTCAAATAATTCTATATCCAACCACAACCTAATTTACCATTCGGTTAAAGATGATGTAAGAATGTGTCAAAATATAGAACTTATTATGTGTGTGTGTGTGTGTATATATATATATATCTAGAGAGAATTTCAAGTTCGCTTTAGCATTTTTTTTGAGTGTGCGACCCTGTAGGTTCACACAATGTTAGTAGTAGGCCTAAAATCCCCATTTTAGCCCATAAGTCATAAGTGGCCTCTAGCAAGACATTATGATTACCCAAGTTGTATGAAGGTCGATAATCCGACATAAACTAATCCACAACATTTAATATAGTCCTTTTGTGATGCGATATCTTGATTGAATATAAGACATGGTTTTTATCATCCTTATATTGTTCAATCATATTATTTCCCGATCCTAATTAGACTGACACTGATAACTTTTTATCTAATGTTGATAACTCTTTATCAACTCATTCTAGCATGACCATGCATTTTTTCTCAATCTAACTCATCTAGGGGCCCATAAATATCTTCTCATAATAACTGAGGGATAAATTCCATCTCAATCACTTATATTTCCCAAATAACTCATTCTATATCCAATCATAACCTATTTTACCATCCGGTTAAAGATGATATAAGAATGTATCAAAATACAGAACTTATTATGTAGAAAGACATGGTGATTTTAGGTCAGATAACTGAAATAATACTACTATGAAGAGAATCACTTATGACAATTTTCCATGTAGTATGCTCATAGTTGGTCGATTCTATGAGTTTGACTTAATATCTCATATACATGATCAGTAAAACATAATTATCAGTCAACCTCACACTAGTCTTTATTCATTGTTGTTCCCACAACAATGACCGATTATGGATAATTTAGAATAGAATTCAAGTATCACCTAAAAGTTTTATTATCAAGTCACATACTTGATGACCTTAGGTATAATTAACTATTTTAGCAAATTATTAGAATTAGCTAGTAATAATGAAAATTCCTCTTTATTAATAGAGTGAAAATATGACAAAGTCAAAGTATGGCCATTATACAATTGGCCTAGGGCATATCACTAACACCAAGAATCATGAAGAATTCATCGAACCGGACCTAGAGGGCCCAAAAGACCCTAAAACTTTAAACATTTCAAAAATGACTCAAAAAGCCCCAAAAACACAATGGATCTGATGAATACGCATGGGTCTTAAAAAACCATTGCGATTTATCAATCCACATGCATGGTTTAAACCTACACATGTTGATCATGAAAACTAATCCATGTGCGTGGATTTTCATGTGGGGTTTGATTTTTGTATAAATTAATAATTTCTGAATTTTAAAGGACTTTTGGCAAAAAATTTTATTTGTTGATATTTTGTAGACGATTTTAGAGATTGTTTTAGTGACTGAATCAAGCCAAAAGCATTTAAAATTTTTTATTTTAGCCTCAAACCCCTTACAATAGGGTGAACGACTCATTGAAACCCGATTTCCAAAACCCCAAAACCCCAAAATCACCAAATCTTATATCTTTTAGGATTTAAGAACTAAAAATCTAGACCGAATCACTTTTTTTTTTGTCAAAGTACGCATTTAGGGTAAGTCCTCTGAGGGTCCATTTAATCATTTTCATTAAAAATTGCATTTTAAATATATTTTTCTTTTTTATTTAATTTTAAAAATTTTGTTTCATTTATTTATTTTATTTTCTTCATCTCCTCAACATTTCATTTTTATTCATATTCTCCTTATCTCTACATATTTTCTTTATT
>CATIWM010291523.1:0-57184 GCA_949671775.1 Mallotus repandus
GTGGTGCTAGCTTGTATTAGAGAATCGAGTTACCACCACTCTCTATTTGTCCCAGTTATTACCCTGGGTGGCGACTCCTCATCTCCACGCCATGTCTTTGTGACAATGGTTAGTGTGTTCCTTAGAGCCCTGAGCTCAAACAGTGTTGCGGTTGCAATAAACTTGGGCGCGCGCTGAACCCCGCCGTCTACAGTCACTCATAACTTATGAGAACTAAATGTGAATAATTGGGATTTTCACATTTAGACTTGAAAGGAGTTTCAAATAATATCAAGTGTTGATATGATCTTCTCATTGCTAATTAAACATGAACCTAGCAAGTCACACATAAAAGAACTCTACCAAATCACCATAAATATTAATCTAATTATTGATTAAAGAGTTTAATCAATTAATTAAGATTAATGGAATTGGATTTATGCTTTAAGCAATGATTCTAGCATAACATGAAATCCAGTTCAAGCAAGGGTTTAATTATTAATTTATACTTAATTAATATGAGATATTAATTAAAGTATTAAATTAATAATATATGTTGTTTCTAATTGGACTTGGATTAATGACCTAAGTTGTTTGGGCCTAGGCCCAAACGAGTTTTAGACTAAAGATTAATCCAAGATGTGGAGAAAGCCCATGGACCTAATGTAAGCCCATTTTTTGGTGGATTAGGCTTGGGCCAAGTGTTAGCCTAATTACCAAGCCCAAGTCCATGTACAAATGATGTAGTCAAATTTGTCATGTTAGGCATACTTTATCTCTTAAGTGTATAAATTTGACTATTAGCAAGATTAGGATTAGGTTGCATAATTATATGTAGAGAATGTATCTAGACATAATACATGAGATGTATTAATTCTCTACATAATTCTTTATGCATTGGATAAGTATACAAGTTTTATACTTGTCATGACAAGTTATATGCATGTGATGGAAGACATGATGCCATTAGGGTTGGCTTTCTCTTCATATAAATACATAACTTAAGAAATGTTCTTAAGGTTAGAGAGTTGAGAAACTCACCATAAAATAAAAATAACATATACACAACATAAACCCTAAAGTTCTTGCAAGGAGATTAAATTAGTATAAGTTTTGTGAGGGTCATTAGAGAGGCTACTTGCTATTAATCTAATCAAGGTAAGAAAGTGATTTTGTGGAGCTTTAGTGTTTCAAGCTAGAGGCCTAACATTTGGGAGGATAGAGCAATTGATTCAAAAGGTGAATCCAACTACATCAAAGCTTGTAGATAACTATTTTAGTCTACATCAAACTTAAGAGTAAGTAAGTATTCCTAAACTTAGACTCTTAGGTTGATGTTTGTATGTGTTGTTTTCTATTTAGCTATATGTAAAATCCAAAATGGATCCTTTGGAAATGAATTCTTCGTGTTATGAAGGGTTATGTAACTAAATTTTTTGAAATTTTACCATATTTAAGGCTTGTGCTCACCACACTTGTTAGTTGCATAATCGAATCCTTCAAGTGGTATTAGAGCCTGGTTTTTACACTTTATACATGCTAAATTGTTTGATAATTATAAGTGTTATGATTATACTTCATGTTAATTGAAAGTTTTATGGCTTAAGATGTGTAAAAGATGGCCAAAAATCAGTTTGGGGGTGATCACGATCGTAAGGAGCAGCCTCAGGGTCGTGAGGAGCCTTTAAGTTGCTCTTTTGGCTAGCGTTGCTCACGAGCACTCCTCACAATCGTGAGGAGCACTTCTTAAACTTATAAATATTATTATTTAATGTTTACATGCTTTGTAAATTAATTCAGACATTCAAGAGTTGCATTTTACTTGATTTTACTTGTCAAGCATATAATGAATGATCATGGACTTAGATTACATCCTATGGTTTATAATAATAATTAAATTTATTATTTAGCATGTAATTAAATGTTACTTACATAGAATTAGGATGTAATATTTACCTTGGAATGCTAAGGATTGAATGTAAATCACAAGAGTTATGACATGGAGCTTGAAGTGTTCAAGATGGAGATCCGTGGAGATGGTGACAAGGAATCTCATGCATGAAGGCTTTCACAAGGTCCGTAGTCATTAGGCCCATAGTGACATGGCCCAAGGTGACAAGGCCCATGGTGACATAGCCCAATGTGTTAAGGCCCAAGATGACAAGGTCCATAATATATTCTTAGAGTTAGAATAGGATTAGGAAAGGCCCATGATCACTCCTTATTTGTGCATCCATTTTGCATGTTCTATGTATATATATGATATATATATTGTAACATGCTACATGCATATGTGATATGTATATATGTTAAGATGCCATGCTATATATATATGTGATATATGCAATGAAAAATGGCTAATGTGCAAAGTGAGACCTTAACTAAGGACCCAAAAATCTTCCAAACTAAATTTAGGTCTAGGCTCTCTATTGGAGCAATAACTTGTATGGTTTTATGATTATGTGCATCGGCTATGGATACATAGGGATGTATATAAGGTCTAAGTGATTCATGTAGTGTTATTGTTAAGCATGAGATGTTGTGGGTGTATGGATACATTATGGGCCAAGAATGGCAAATAAGAGTACCTGAGGTTTGTAGTGTTCAAATCCATACATTTCACTAATCCAATGGTATGAAACTAACTAATGCTAAAGGCCAAGAACGACAATGTGTACCTGAGACCAGTAACATTAGGAGCCAGATTTATGGAACCTTACATGAGATATGATAGACAAGAGTTGTCCACTTAATAAAACTAATATTCCAAGAATGATAATGTGTACCTGAGGGATATTAGTAGCTCATTAAGAATTCCATCACCCACTAGAAATCCATCCAATAAAGGATATTTGTTTCCTACTTTGGAAGTGTAGGATTCACCAAGTTAGTGGGAGGCCATTACGATTAAAGACCAAATATAATGGTAATAACAACAATGTCAAATAACTAATTAATCTTGTTACCTTTGTAAAAAACTTAATAATATGAGATCAATAAACCCACTTTTAATCATACTCGACTAACATAGGCTCACAGGCTCTAATTTCAAAGATTGGCTAAAGAGCCTTAAAGTTATTTTAGCTTCCAGAAAATACTATAAGTATTAAGACTATGTCCACCCATTCCCTTTCCCAAAAAGGCTATCCAATGGAGCAAAAGGGAAGGAGGTTGCACTTATTGCCTCTTCTAGTGAGAGTAAAAAGAAAAGGTAATAAGAAGAAGAAAGACAAGATAAGTGTTGTCAAGCCCACGAGTGGTATAACCAAGAATAAATACAAAGCAATTGTGAGGGAAGAGCAAGGCAAAGGAAAGCGTTTCCATTGCCAAAGTGAAGGAAATTGGAAGAGGAATTGTCCTAAGTTCCTTAAGTCTCTCAAGACAAAAGGAAAACACAAGTACAAAGAAGGTGAGAATTTCTCTAGTTTACTTGCTTCTAAATATTCTAAGAGTTCATCTAATGCACATGTATTGGATACTAGTGCTGGTTCTCACATTTGTTCACCCTTGCAGGATCTAACAAATGAGAGAAGGTTGAGGCCTAATGAAGTGATCTTAAAGCTTGGTAATGGAGCAAATGTTACGGCCAAGTCTATTTGATCTACTTCTATTGATCTATATAATCACATTTTGTTATTGGATGATGTATTGTATGTACCTAATACCTATAAAAACATTGTCTCTGTTTCTAGTTTGACTATAAAAGGTTATAAATTTCAATTTAAAAAATGAGATGTTTGTAACATTTACTTTGGAAGTGAAATGGTAAGCATGGGTTATTTAATACATAATTTATATTAAGTTGATAATATGTCCAATAACAATGAGCCTCAAAATAATATGAGGAAAGCAATGCTAATTGAAAATGCCTCTAAATCCAAATATCTTTGGCACTTGAGATTACGTCACATTGCAAAATATAGGATTAATAAGTTAGAAAGGATGAGAATCTTGAGCAACCTTGAATCTGCATCCAATCTGACTTGTGAATCTTGTCTTCAAGCCAAGATGACTAGATCACCATTTGTTGGACAAATGACGAGAGCCAAAGATATGTTGAAAATCATATATGGTGATGTATGTGGACCATTTTCTGAAATGGCTAAAGGTGGTTTCTACTACTTTATAACCTTTATAGATGATCTATCAAGGTATGGGCATTTGTTTCTTATGAAGAACAAAAGTGAATCCATTGAAAAGTTTAAGGAATTCAAAGCCCAAGTAGAGAACCAAACTGGGAAAAGTATCAAAACTCTAAGATCAGATTGAGGAGGTGAATACTTAAGTACCGAGTTCATTGAGTTCCTCAAGGAACATGGTATTGCATCATAACTCACACCACCCGAAATACCTCATTTAAATGGTGTATCCGAAAGGCGAAATCGTACTTTATTACATATAGTATGTTTTATGATGAGCTACACTGATCTTCCCATTTCACTTTACGGTTATACACTTCAAATGACGTCCTACATCCTTAATCGAGTTCCATTCAAATCCATTTCTACTACACAATATGAGATATGGCATGGTAGAGCACTAAGTCTTAAACATGTTAAGATTTGGGGAAGTCCAACTTTTATCATAAGGCTAAAATTGAACAAGTTGGATGTAAAATCGATTAAAGGAAGGTTTATTAAATATCCTAAAGACAATTTAGGATACTGTTTTTATCTTCTTACTAAACAAGTTATTGTTATAAGTAAGGACGCTATTTTTTTAGAGAAAGAGTTTCTTAAGGAAGGTGGCAAAGGAAGGAAGATATTGTTAAATGAGGAGTCATCTAAGGAAGCCCAACAAATTAATCAAATGGACATTGATCAACTCGAAAAAGCCTATTCCAATTGAGAATGTTATCATACCAACTCCTAGAAGGACTAGTAGGATATCTCATCCTCTGGAGAGATATGGTTTTCTTAATAATATGTAAGAGTTGTATGTTCATGAAGAAAGCATTCATATTGATGATCTTACTACATATGAAGAAGCTTTATGTGATAAAGATTCTTTAAGATGGCTTGAGGCTGTGAGAACTGAAATGGACTCCATGTATGCAAACCAAGTCTGGAAAATTGTTGATCCTCCTGAGGGTATGATACCTATTGGGTGCAAATGGATCTTCAAGAGAAAGATTGGTGCAGTGGGAACGTAGAGACTTATAAAGCTAGGCTTGTAGCAAAAGGGTTTCACCAAAGGCAAGGGTTTGACTTTGGGGAGACCTTCTCGCTAGTAGCCATGCTTAAAACTATTCAAATTCTTCTAGCTATAACTGTATCCTATGATTATGAGGTATGGTAAATGGATGTTAAGACCGCCTTCCTTAATGGTTATATTGAGGAAGACATTTTTATGGAGCAACCTAAAGGCTTTGAATCCGAGGATAACTTAAAAGTGTGCAATTTTAATAGATCTATTTATGGTCTAAAACAAGCTTTAAGGAGTTGGAATCATTGTTTTGATAAAGCTATTCGTTCTTATGGATTCATCAAGAACGATGATGAGCCATGTGTTTACAAGAAGGTTAGTGGGAGCCAACTCACTTTCCTAGTCTTGTATATGGATGACATTCTATTAATTTGAAATGATGTTGGAATGATGACTTCTATGAAACTATGGTTATCTAAAACCTTCTCAATAAAGGACTTAGGGGAGGCAACCTCTATTTTGGGATTCGAGTCTATAGAGATAGATCGAAGAGAATGCTAGGTTTATCCCAAAGTCTTTTACTTGGATAAGGTGTTGAAGAGGTTTAACATGCTTGGTTCTAAGAGAGGATTGTTACCATTTAGGCATGGTATCCATTTATCCAATGTTATGTCACCTAAAACATCTGAGGAAATAGAACAAATGGCAAAAATTCCTTATGCCTCAGCTATAGGAAGTTTGATGTATGATGTGTTGTGTATTAGGCCTGATATTGCCTATGCTGTTAGTGTGACTAGCAGGTTTCAATCCAATCCAGGATTAGAACACTGGACAGCTGTTAAGGCAATCTTTAAGTACTTGAGAAGGATTAAAGATTTAGTCTTAACTTATGGAGGAGGTGATTTACAAATAGATGGTTTCTCAGATTCTGATTTTTAATCAGATGTGGATAATAGAAAGTCTATCTCTAGGTTTGTGTTTATTTGTAATGGAGGAGCGGTGAGCCGGAAGAGTTCCAAGCAAGGTGTCATTGCTAATTCCACTACAGAAGCCAAGTATATCGCTGCATCGGATGCTGCTAAAGAAGTTGTTTGGATTAAGAAGTTTGTTACTAAACTAGGAGTTGTTCCTTCCATTGAGTCACCAATCCATCTCTATTGTGATAATAATATAGCCATTGCTTTGGCAAAGGAACTGAGGTTTCACCATAAATCCAAACATATAGAAAGGCGCTTTCATATTATCAAAGAACTTGTTGGAAAAGGTGATATCATCATGCAAAAGGTAGCTTCAGCTGATAATGTTGATGATCCACTTACTAAAGCATTAACATAACTACATCTAGATCGACATCTTGAGAAGATTGGTTTAAGATACTGTAGTGATTGGCTCTTGTGCAATTGGGAGATTGTTAGTATATGTGGTATTCCCTAGAGGCCAATCACATATTTGGACATTGTAAATAATCCTAAATGGCATTAAAATAATATTTTATTACTTAAAGTGTTTATTTAATTGAATATTAATCCATTATCATAATGTTAAATAAATTTATTATCAAGAGTTGGTAATATGGGCTACAAATTTATTTAGTACATATACTATAAAATGTTCGTAGTCGACAAATTAATATTTGGGTAATGTTGATTTAACTATCACCTTTGTCTATTTTTCTTGATTAGTATGTGATACTAATAGTGGGAGGTAGTGAGTCTTATGGTACTTGATATGAGATATCAGAATAGACATGTGGATACTCATATGATGGGTGGATCAAACAGTGACATTAGATTTGTGATTGCAAGGATATTCACTTATAGTCAACGATCATAATCTAGGTCATAATAGTGCATATAGTCCTTTGACTTGAGGCAACATGGTCATCCACATTTAAGTGGTTAGGGTTTGTTATCGCTTATATAGTTGTGTTAATCACATATGAGTATATGGCATATGGTGGCTCTAGTCAGTTAAATGTAAGGATGAGTGTTTGATCAAGATGGGATTCATTGCCTGGAGTGAACCGAGATAAGATCCTATACTATCTAAGTTTATTCTTGATGAATAAGTTCCTGGCCAGGACAAACATAACACAATCTAAAAGAGTTTTAGTGCTACAAAGGTGTTTTTCTAGTATTTCTTATGTTCTATCAAGAATTGAAACTTGAGATGGGGTCATATGATACAGTTATTAGAGTTTGACTAAACTTTAACTCTAGGCTATATCGGGATCTTCTAATGAAGGGATTTTAGTGCACGGTAATTATGACCAAAGGGTTCATGTGAATCAATAAATGCATTTATTTCTAATTGGGTAGTTATGATATCGATGCTAAGGGTCACTCATAACTTATGAGAATTAAATGTGAATAATTGGGATTTTCACATTTAGACTTGAAGGGAGTTTCAAATAATATCAAGTGTTGGGTATTATCTTCTCATTGCCAATTAAACATGAACCTAGTAAGTCACACCTGAAAGAGCTCTACCAAATCACCATAAATATTAATCTAATGATTGATTAAAGAGTTTAATCCATTAATTAATATTAATGGAATTGGATTTATGTTTTAAGCAGTGATTTTAGCATATTATGAAATCTAATTCAAGCAAGGGTTTAATTATTAATTTATACTTAATTAATATGAGATATTAATTAAAGTATGAGATATTAACTAAAGTATGAGATATTAACTAAAGTATTAAATTTATAATATTTGTTGTTTCTAATTAGACTTAGATTAATGACCCGAGGCCTAAAAGAGTTTTGGACCAAAGATTAATCCAAGATGTTGAGAAAGCCCATGGACCTAATATAAGCCCATTTTGTTGGCGTATTAGGCTTGGGCCAAGTGTTGGCCCAATTACCAAGCCCAAGTCCATGTACAAATGATGTAGTCAAATTTGTCATGTTAGGTACTTTATCTCTTAAGTGTATAAATTTGACTATTGGCAAGATTAGGATTAGGTTGCATAATTATATATAGAGAATGTATCTAGACATAATACATGAGATGTATTAATTATCTACATAATCTTTGTGCATTAGATAATATACAACTTGTATACTTATCATGGCAAGTTGTATACATATGATGTAAGACATGATGCCATTAGGGTTGGCTTTCTCTACATATAAATACATAACTTAAGAAATGTTCTTAAGGTTAGAGAGTTGAGAAACTCACCATAAAATAAAAATAACATATACACAACATAAACCCTAAAGTTCCTACAAAGTGATTAAATTAGTACAAGTTTTGTGAGGTCATTAGAGAGGCTACTTGCTACTAATCCAATCAAGGCAAAAAGGTGATTTTATGGAGCTTTGGTATTTCAAGCTAGAGGCCTAACATTTAGGAGGCTAGAGTAATTGATTCAAAAGGCAAATCCAACTACATCAAAGCTTGTAGATCACTATTATGGTCTACATCAAACTTGGGAGTTAGTAAGTATTCCTAAACTTAGAATTCCTAGGTTGATGTTTGTATGTGTTGTTTGCTATTTAGCTATGTGTAAAATGAAAAAAGGATCCTTTAGGAATGTAATTCTTTATGTTATGAAGGGTTATGCAAGTAAAATTTTTAAAATTTTACCTTATTTAAGGCTTGTGCTCACCACACTTGTTAGTTGTATAACCAATTCCTTCATATACTTATGTTAGGAGAAAAAAATGCCATCTCTAATTGGGATGAAACCAAGGAAAAATGGAGTAGATCAAGGTCTCGAATAGGAAATGCTTTTTCTAAATGTTGAATAAATTGATTAATTGTTGCCTTGGAAGGTCTTGTAATCACAATGTCATCTATATAAGCCAAATAAAAAGTTTCTTATTAGTAGTAATAATGAAAAATAAAGAAGTATCAGCCTTGGAATTTGTGAATCGATGGATAAAAGAAATTTTCCCAATTATATGTACCAAACACGAAGTGCTTGCTTTAGCCTATATAAAGACCAATGTAATTTACAAACAAAAGAAGGATTTTCTTTATCTTGAAAGCCAATAGGCTGAGCCATATAAATATCTTATTAAATATCACCATGTAAGAAAGCATTATAAATATCCAATTGCCTTAGAGGCCAACCATGATGAATAGGAAGGCAAAACATAGTTTGAATAGTATTAGCCTTAATCACTAGGCTAAATATTTTAAGATAGTCAACTCCTTATTGTTGATTGTACCCTTAGCCACAAGCAACACTTTGTAACTTGCAATTAATATATTTGAATTTTTTTTGTGATATATGCATTTATTGCCAACAATATTGATGTTCAACGGGCATGGAACCAAACTCCAAAGTGTTATTTTTGGTCAAGGCATGGAGTTTTACGTTCATAGTTTCCCTTTATTATTCATATAAATAATTGGCTTGGGCAAATGTTGTAGGTTATATATCAATATAGTTTATGGCATTTATTAACATTGGATGTTTGGAAACAATGTTAGCTTGCCTACAGGTCATTGTGGAAGGTCTCAAAGTCATAGAATGTCTATTTGGTTCTTGGACACGGTATGAATTTTCATTTAAAAGTTAGCTTGGATAGGCAGAGAGGTTGACTACTCTATCTAAGGGATTAGTGGAGGGAATGACATTAATATTTGGTAATAATTGTTGAGTTGGGTCATGATTAGAGGTTAATGATGGAGGAAATAAATGTTAGAGTTATTTGGTAGAAATAAGAGAGTTTAATTGGTGTAGGTATAGAAAGAGATTAATGAGATAGAGAAGAACTATATGTACTCGACGTACTTGAGGATAAGTGATCATGATTCATATAAGTTACCACCATCCAGGGAGAAGTGTCCACATGATATGCTTCTATTTCTTGCCATTTTGGAAATGAATGAAAAGGAAAGGATTAGTCATTAAATTTAACTTGTCGAGCTATAGAAACACGTCCACTACTCATGTCCATGTAGGGATGACCCAGATGATTTGTTGACAACCCTAGATAAACACATGTTTAAGTTCAAAAATCCAAAAGTGATTATAATTTGGCTCTTTATTAAAAAGACAAAAAGTAAGGTGCTTGTTGATTCAAAACAAATGTTAGTAATGAATTTATTATTAAAATAGCTTGATCAAAAGCATAATGCCAAAATTTTGGTGGTACATGTAAATGTGCTAAAAGAGTTAATCCTATATCAACTAAATGCCTTTTTTTTCTCTTAGCAACACTGTTATGTTCATGAGTATATGGACAAGCAATACGATGATGAATCCTTTATTATTCAAAATACTTATGTAACTTTTTGTATTCTCATCCTCAATCAAATTGCACTGTCTCTATCTTTTTGTTAATTTGTTTTTCAATAAAATTTTTAAAAAATAATAGAATAAATTACTTTGTTGTTTAATAAGATAATACCATGTAAATCTTGTAAAATCATTAATAAACAAAATAAAGTAATGATGACCGTTATTTGATAAATGAGTGGCAGGTCCCCAAATATCCATATGGATTAACTCTAAGATAGATTTGCTATAATGCTTAATAAAAGGAAGAGGGAATTTCAAAAAAAAAATTTCCTTATAAGCAAGTGAAACATTGAAAATTACTAAAAGCAAAAGAATAGTCTAAATCATAATTATTGAGAATTCTTTTTATTGTTTTCAAATTTGTATGTCCTAAACGTGCATGCCAATCAAAGATGGAAGCAGCAACAATATGATTAGCTTGAGGAGAGATTGGAGGTGATAACTTATATAAACCATGCTCATTGTGTACTCATAGTAGGACCTCCTATGTGTCCTTTACAACAAAAAAGAAGCAATTATTGTCAATTGTAAATTCGTGAAAAGATAAAAGTGACTTAGATACATGAGGAACATGCAAAAAATATTTTGTAAATAAAGAGAATGATTTTTACTGGGAATAAAAAAAGAACCAATATGAATAATATCCAAACCTTGACCATCTGCCATGACATAAAGGAAGCCTAAATTAAAATGGATAAACGCCGCAAGCCGTTGATTCGCGCATGAATGGCAGTTAAGCAACCTTTTATAACCTGTTGATTCAACATGAATATCAGGAAATAAGCATCCAAGAATTCGTTGATTCATAAAGGAATACTGAAATTTTGGCAAAAAATAGAAATTCGATTTACCAATTCAACAAAACTGTTTGAAACAACTCAAAATAACATTTAAATATTGTTTGGGAAAAAAACCCTAAAAGAAAAGGGAAAAACCCAACAAAAGCACTAAAAATAAACACAAAACTTCAGACTGAATTTTGAGTCTCAAAATAATGGATTTTGGGCCTGAAGTTGTCAAGTTACAATTAAACCCAATAACATTTGTCCTAGATCTCTGATTCAGCTTCGTTTTGATATATTATGGGCCCCACAGTTCAATTAGGCCTAAAAGTTAGAATCTTTAGAAGCTGCATTGCGCATTATGATATCTTTTCCAAAATCCAAACACTTCATATAATCCAAGGCTGTTTGGTTTGCATCACACCACCTGAAGTTGATGATTACCATGATAATCATTGATGATATTAATGTTGGAGATGTCAGGAACAACATGGTGATTGGCTCTAGTGTCAGCATGCCAAGGAAGAGAGGAGTTTGGACCATGATTCACTGATGACATAGGCAAGATTAGCTTGTGAAAATTGATAGCCAATAAAAGAATTTTGATTACTACAAGTTGGCCGAGGATTGTACCGCTTATGACACTTGTCTACCGTGTGATCTCGAAGACCATAAATTTGACAAGGAGCGCGAATGTTGTTGCGTTAAGCAGGGTTGTTATCATACCCATTACGAATAAAGGTATTACTGTTTCCTCTATATGGCTTTGGTGAAGGCAAAAGAAGAGTCTTGTTAATAAGATTAGCAAGTGGACTTTCTTGATTACTTTTCAATAAGATTTCATAAGCTACCAATTGGCCATGAAGTTCATGGAAGGGAACTGGATCAGGCCAAATGTTCAAAGTAGTGATTATAAGGTGAAACTCATTTACAATGTTCCTATAAATTATTGCATTAAATTCAGCTGTTAAGAGAGGGTAACTTGCTGCCCTTAATTCATCAACCAAATCTTTGGCTTTCTGTAGTTATTGTGAAATAGACAGATCATTCCTTTTCAATTCTTGAAGATCAATGTGCAATTGAAGCTGACGATTTCAAGAAATAAACCTGAAGGCATTAGCAAGTGCATTCCAAATTTCAGCTGAAGAGGTAAGACCAATAATGTAAGGATGAATTTCTTCACAAGGAGAAGATAGGATCTAAGGCATGAGCATTTTATCCTTTTTGAACCATTTAATAAAATCATGATTTGGAATTGAAATAGGTAGTGTGGTATTAGTTAGCATTTCTTTAGGTGGAGCTAAAATCGTACCATCAATGTAATGCATGAGCATTTGATAATTGAGAATTGAAGGGGAATAAATTGAATTCTTCAGGCTAAATAATTTGTGTTTTAATTTGATGGCAAAGGAGTGAGCTACAATTGTGGTAGGCAGAATAGGTGTAGAGAGAGCTATTGAAGATTCAGAGGTTTGAAAAGCAAATGAAGAAGAGGAAAGTGAGGAAGAAGAAGATTGAGAAGAAGCAGAAGACATTTTGTATTCAAATTTTAATGCCATGTAAAACTTGTGTTCCATGTATTAACTTAGCAAGATTTACAAATGTATTTATACACATATTTGGACGACTATAATTGGTTACACAAGATAACAAACATGAGCTGTATAAGCTCAGTTTACAGTAAAAAACAAATAAACATATGCTTATCTCATATCCTCAAATAGTTTTAAACAACTGATTTGGATGCTTTAACTCAATTGTTATTGAGATCTAGAATAATGATGATGGTGATGGTGTTTAACCGATGAACAACATTAAAATTCAAATGGTGTCAGTGGTGGGTTGAGGTGGTAGTTGATTTAAATTTTCTAGTTGTACTTAGTTTTGTTTTTTATTTCTTTCTAAATATTGCAATATTTATAGTCCTTTTTAATAAGTAGATACTCTCTCCGTTCCTTTTTATCTGTCATTTTAAGGAGTTTCACTTGTATTAAGAAATAATTAATAAGTCTTGAATTTAGGAGAAAATAAGTTGAGAGACCAAAATACTCTTGGTTGATTGTATAAAGCAAAAAAAAAAAAGGATATGGGAGTAATAAATGAGTTCATAAGAATAACGACAAAATTGACAAAAAAATTTAAATTTTATTGATTATATAAAATTGATAATTAAATAAAATTTTACATATTTTTTAAAACGACAGATAAAAAGTAACGAAGGAATGAAGAAAATATTAAATAAAAAATTGATTTGAGTCACTTTTAAAATTTATGATTTTTAATGATTTAATCTTAAATTTAAGATGGTATTTTTGTTTATTTATTATTATTTTTTTTGGATAAAAGTTGAATTTTTTTCCTTCCTTATAAGAAAAGATGTAACACTCATTATTGTCCCCTCGGGACATATGTCAGAACTGGAACCATATCTAGAACATGCACATGGCCCCTGTGAAGGGAAATGAGAACGGTTCGACCTTGTTTGGGCGTTGCTTTAGTGGACATACTTAGAACATGAGCATGGCCCTGTACAAGTAAATTTTCTTAAGATGGGATTTAAAAAATTATAACTTTTTATTATATGAAGTTTATTTTTGTCAATAACTGATTCGAGTTAGAACTAAAATTTGTTTGACTAATAACAATTATTTTTTATATAAAATACAAAATATAATCATAAAAAGATTTTACAACATCTCTAATAAAAATATAATTGTGCAATGTTTGTTCGAGTTAACTTTGTGAGTGGATGATGCTCATTGTTTATTTAGAAAAGCCATTCTCTTTGTTACACTTGGCTCTTACACAACATAGTTTCATCTCAATTGATATCTATTTTGGCCAAATACATAGTTTCATCTTTGAATTTCATAGAATTAACCTTTCATATCCTCAAATTTTATTAATTTTTGTTTACTTAACTCTTATTTGAAATTTATTTAATTCCTACAATAGCGAGTTATAAAATTTAATATTAAAAAATATTTAATTATTAAAAAAGATATTATAATTGAAAATTTTTCTAACTCTTTCTTGTATTAGTTATTAGTTTTATATTTATCAGTTCCAATCTAATTTTTAATATTTTATGTATTTAAAATTATTTGATATTAAATACTATTTGTTTGAGTTAAATAAAATAAAAAATACAAATTTACCGATAGAATATAATCAAAATGAAAAGCAAACAGAATCTAATTCAAACATGCAGCAAGGATAAATGAACTAGGTTCCAACAGTGAAAAGAAAAGCAAAAGCAAAATAGCTAGAAACACCATTTAAATATAGATCTACATTACAAAAAGTGATCAATGTAAAAGCAAATTAAAGCATATAGATAAGTGTAAATCGCTTTTCTTCATTACACTTGATTTTTATATCATGGTATATTTTTACACTTTTTTTTTAAGTTTAAACAATTACTATTCAAAAGTCATCGACTTTAATTAATCTGGATTCGTCTAGATAAAATCACAAAAGTGTTAAAAAAATTTCAACAATTAATTTAATGTGACTGTATATACTAGCACTCGAATCCGAAATTTAATTTAAGTAAAAATAGCTCACCACCAGCTAATTTTAACGATCGTTGATTACACTTGAAATAACTATAAAATATAAGTTCATCATTTATATATTAATTTAATTTGATTTAATACAACTGGATAGATTGGCAAAAAAAAATCTAAATAAAATAGCAAATTCAAAGGTACTCATAACATATACAATGATCAAACTCCGGCGCTACCAATAGCTTTGGTTGCTCCATAAGTTACGGCCATAGCCAACCATCCACCAACCAACACCCTCAAAGATGACTTGACCATAGGTGCATGCCCTAACACTGCACCTAAGCATCCAAACCCTAACAAAGCAAGACTCGCCACAACTATTACCACCCCAACCCTCATCACATATTCCTTTACAAAAGCTGCCCCCAGAAGCGGTATCATTGCCCCTACAGCAAAGGCAAGGGCTGAAGCTCCGGCCGCCTGTAAGGGACTCGGCAAATCCTTTTTCTTTGCCTCAACATCACTTGGTTGTAAAGTTCTAGACTCGATCTCTCTTTTAAGTTGAGCCATTTCTGTGTCGTATTGTGAATAGACGGAGACAAATTCTCCAATGGCCATACTACAGGCACCAGCAACTAAACCGGCAATACCTGTAATGACCATGGTTTTGGGGTCTTTACGGACAGCTCCAACTCCCATCATCAAAGATGCAGTAGAGAGCAAACCATCATTTGCACCTAGCACAGCTGCTCGAAGCCACTGTGCCCTTTTGGAATAGTCTAAGACCTTGACTTCTAGCTCTTGATTTGTTTGGTTTTCAATATCAGCAAGTGGATTTGGCTGTTTTAGGGTGGAAGGCTGGTGATTAGGTTCTTGAATGCCTGCCATAAGGAATAAATGAAAAGAAAAGGAAAGATGAAAGAGAGTTGAAAAATGAAGACAACAAGGGTTGTGGATATTGAAAAGTGTGGAGGGCACACGCCCATTGAGGCTGATATTTATGGTGAAAATACTTGTTAAAAAAAAAAGCGAATATTATTATGGGCACACGCCCATTGAGTTTATTATCACTAATTCTCAAATATTCAATAGTAATAAAAATAGTTTATTTTCATTACTTTTTTAAGAGGGATATATGTAGGTAAGGTAGAGTTTAAATTTTAAATTTTATTAAATATGTTATCAAATATATATATTTATTAATAAAATATTAATTAATTGCTAGGTATTTATATATTAATTATCCAATACTTAAACAAAAAATACTTAAATATATTTACCAACTAATAATGCTTATAACATATAGGTTCTCTATATAAAGTTAAAAATCATCTATTATAATTATTTTATGGATATTGATATTTAACCCGATACTTATAAGTATTAATTTGACCTAATATTATATTATAGCAGATGCAATTTGATATAATATTTTTTTATGGATAATTTCTAATAATTTAAATATTGAGTTAAATAGCCATAAGACCGCAACTTATGAACCATTTACCATTGTAACAAATATTTTTTAAAAGAAAGAAAGAAATCAAAGAGCTTATACCGCAGATGGAAAGTAATAACTTTTGATGGTGAGAGAATACATATATAATATAATACAGAATGTAAAGAAAGATGTCATATTCAGCTGGAATCTAACGCATTCACACTTGAGATGGAACACGTGTTGGGATTTGCTATGGGCACCTCAGACATTGTATTGTCAGCATAATGGCAGCTCAGATTGATTCTTTACTTTATGATAGACATAATATATTTATATTCTCTCTTAAATTTTGTATGATTACTTTATTTTACATTTATAAATAATTATTTAAATATTTTATTTTATTCAAAATAAAAATTCGTTGATTATATTATTTATAATAAATATTTAAATAATAGTTTTATAAATTAAAACATACTTTAAATAATAATATTTAAACATATTTTTTTGATAAATTGTGAGATCATATGACATTAACATTGCTAAATTGTATAATATAAGGCATCACTCACCTTTTGAATAAACAACAATAGAAATCGAATCCTGTAACTCGAGATGCTCTTAAAAAGACTTAATTAATAAAACATGCTCTATTTAAAGGATCACAAATACATTAAGTCTTCATAATATACTATTACTTTTGGTCCCTTATAAGATGTTAATGAAGATTAACTTTAGTACGTTGTGATTTTTTTTTAATTCCTCGAATAGGTATTTATTTACATATTGACTCTTTAATAATTAGTATATGCAGTGAAAAAATATTGAAATATGATTTATTTAATTTATAAAAGCTGAAAATATAAAAATAGTTATAAAACTAATATAATCATTGTGAACCATAGGTTTAAAGTCAATACACAATTATATACAAAATTTAAGATTTATAAAACAAAAAAAATAAAAATTTGATTTTTAATCCAATAAGAGATTACATAAAAAATGAATTTAAAAACTTTCATATTTGTCTACATTAATAAAAATTAAGCATGTTAGTTTTAATTATAAAAAAAGCATCTTTGTTTTACTTGTTTTTCATAGTTTTATTAGTAGTTTTCTTAAATTAATATGAAAGCAATAATTTGGTATAATATCAAATTTTAAATTAATATTTTTTTGTTGACATTAATAACCTTTTTAACGTTAAAAGTAATTTAGTTATTCATTCTCTAGTGATTAACAATTTTAAAAATTTAAAATGTATAGAATATGGTGCACAAATATTCATTATTTTTATATGAATATTTTTAGTAATAATAATTATTAAAAATGTAATAATTACTCTGTTACTAATTAATACTTCCTCTATTCCATTTCAATTGTCTTTTAAAGTAGTATCACAAAGATTAAGAATCCTATTTAATAAACATAATTATAGGTACAAATGATTATATAACTCTCTTTTAAAAAGACTAAAAGTTAGTGTGAATTATAATTAATGCAATAGAAAACTTGCTCTAAAATTAAGATATGGGTAAAATTGGAAGAAAAAATTTATTTTTTATTGGTAATCTGAAAAAGTCATTTGAAGTGGAACAAATTCTATTTTCCTAAAATATAATTGGAATGGAACGGAAACCATTTTATGCAAAAGATTAACTTTTAAAAAATTTCATTAATTAATAAAATTATTGTTTTATTAAATATTAATTTTATTAATTACTAATTTAAATACTCTATTTTTCTCATTTAAATATTCTCACTTTTTACTATTTAAATTATTATGGAGACATTGTGCCACTATCTTTTAAACTTTTTTATATAATTAAAAATCTCCATACATGGAAAAATGAAATTTCCATAAAAATCAAAGATATTGCTTACCAATTAAGCTAACACTTTTGAAGTTTATTAAAAATAAAAAAATTACATATGCCACTTTCTTCGTTAATTAATTAGAGCAAATAATACTTTTCCTTTTAATAATTACTTTTGGCATCTCAAACTCTAATTCAGATCAAATGGGATAACTTTAATAACTTTTTTAGTATAAATTTTTCATATATAAAATTTAAGTTCAAAAGCTTGTTTAGAAAAATTCAATCAATAGTTATCAAAATATTAAATTTTTGAAACTTTTTAATTAATATTTATTATTTTTAAAACCATTTGATATCAAAATATTAATTCAATTAAAATTATTAAATTAAGTCAAACTTTACTTAAAATAGTACACTTAAGTTAAAATATTTAAATTAAATGTTTATTTTACAATATAGCTATTAAGTTTTCAATAATATTTAGTTACTATAATTAATATATTTAATTAAAATTTTAATCGTAAGTCAATATATTAAATAAAAATATTTAATTTAAATTTTTTTATTTCAAATAGTAAGTTAATATGTAAAAAAAATTTAATTAATATTTAAAATTTCTTAAAATTTATTATATTTTACGCTTAAAATTCATTAATAACTCTTCGCCACTTAATTTGTAACTTGACTAAAATACGACCTGTATTTCAGTCCTTTTTCAGGTTTAAGAAAAAGAAAAACCTAAAATATAACAGGAAGCAGCGTGGTTTGTGTCAAGTTGTGTGTTATGTGACTCCACCGAAGCGAATCAACTGTCTTAGTCACTACTGAGGTATTTGTTTTTTAACAACTAGAAAGTTAAGAGGAGTATGACCGAACTTTGAAAGTAGCATATTTTATAAGAGAAAAATTGATTAATTTTTACCATTTAATGTAAAAAAAGATAATTTAATAAAAAATTATATGATAATTTTAAATTATTTTTATTTTTGCAAAATTATGTAATTTTCATTTTTTATTTATTAAATATTATATTTTCCAACAAAAATCATCCACTAAAATCATACATTTATTTTTTAGTAAAATATATTATAATTATATTATGAGATAACATAAAATTTATATTATTAGATTATGGCGCCCTCTAAATTCGTCCCTTTCAATTTAAACTAGGAACATTATCGGTATTAGAACTTTTTTAATTTTTTCTATTTTAGTTGTCACCTTTTTATTTTCACAATCAAGTCACTTTTTTTATTTTCACAATTAAGTGTGTGAACTTTTTATTTTCTATTAGGTAGGTACTTTTGATTGTTAAGTGATGGCTAAATGTCAGCATAACCTAGTTTCAATTTTAATGATACAATTACCATACTTGATCATCTTAATTATTAGTTATTTTAATTGGATATTGTATTAATTGATAATTGACATGTGGGATAATTGGATTTTTACGTATTGCAAATATAACTGTAAACAACGGGGTTTAGCGTGCATCTAAGTATTTGGCAACCACGACATTGTTTGATATCAGGATTTCAGGAAATACATTAACCATATCACAAAGACATGACATGGAGATGAGGAGTACTCACCACCCAGGGTAATAACTAGGACAAATTGAAGGTGGTGGTAACTCGATTTTCTAGAAGAAAGTTTGCACCACACCGAGAGGATTATAGGCGTGGAATACCAACTTCTTTCAGTCTCGTGTTCGTTTAGAATTACCTTATTAATTACTAAATCATTCCTTATTTACATGCCATTTCATCACCCCAAAGGCAACTAGTCTCATGAAAAGCACACAAACACTACATTCATTCAGAGCGTAATGTCCCTAATGTCTAAACTATATTAATTTTAGTTAAATGAGCTGATTCTACATATTCTAATTTACAAATGAAATGCAAACTAATGGTGGACCTACATTTTGAATTAGATTAATGAGCCAATATCTACAATTTTTAATTCTATAAAAAATAACCTAAGTCTTCCAAATTTTAAAAGGAATAAAATTGGATTGGGCTTGAGTTAATGAGTCTAGTTCTAATTAATTTTATTCTTTAAAGTAATCCTAAATTTACTTAATTTTAAAATATGCTTATTAATAGGCTGAGCTAGGTTTAAATCAATTTTAATTAAACTAAGGTAAGAGTAAGTCGAAATTAATATTAAATGGACTTAAATTCATTATAAGTTAATTAACCTAATCCAATTTTATGGGCCTATTTTTATGAGTTAAACGTAAACGGAGGGCAAACAAGCCCAAAACAATAAAGAAAATGAATCAAACCCAACAACAAACAAAATAATAAACATATATATAGTGTTTCTAACTTAATTCAATTTATATACAACCTAATTAGCTATAGCTATCATTGATTTTAATTAAGACTTTTACCAAATTGAACCTAATTACTAATTAATTTTAAAGAATAGAAAAGTAAAGGGTTTCACTATATTCCCACTACTAGGACCATTACAAGTCCTACGTACAATTTGATCTAATTAATACAGCCCAAAAACCAAAATAAACACACAACATAATTACCAATAAGCGATGAACATAGAAAATAAAAAAACTAATAAACTACGTGATTTCAAAGCATAGTTTTAATCCATGGCATTCCATGAATTTTCATATGTTCAGTTTTGATTTAATCATGAGCTGTTCACAGTTCTCCCTCCATTGCCATCAAAATCCAAAATAGAAAACACACAAAAAATAAAGAAAATAATTAAAAGAATCTAAAAGAATAAAAACTAAAAATAAAATAAATAATAGAAGAATAGAAGAATCAAATATGGTATGGATGCAGTATTGATTTCTTCTCAGAGTATTGATTAATTTGCCTTCTTGGAATAGGTCTACAACTTTGATTTTTGATCTCAAGCTTTACTGCTTCTCCAAAAGAACCATTTTTTTGTTGTTTTGTTTTTTTAAGAATCCATAACACAGAAAGTGAAAGAGCTTTTTACATCCAATTTTTTTGCTCAAAAGAATTCCCCCCCTCTACGTTAAAAAAACAAAGTTTTTATAAGAAAAGGAGGTAACCTCCTCCTATGATTATAATAATCTAGGAGATTAAATTTTAAATAAAATCTTTTATTATGTGATAAATACCTTATTTCAGGTATTTATCAAAATAAAACATCATTTATCTATTTTTAAATTATTTTTTTTTATTTTTAAACCAATAAAAAAACTAGGAAATATTTTCTTCAGAAATTAAAATTAATTAAAAAATTAAAAATTAGGATAGAGCCCGGTCGGAAGTGTGCAATTTCGACCGGAATTGTGTATTTCCGATAAAAAATACATAATTCCGATTGGAATTATGCATTTCCGATTGGAAATGTGCAATTCTGATTGGAATTGCATATGCCTGATCGGAAGTGTGTAATTTTGGTTAAAATTACGTATTTTCGATTGGAATTATATAATTCCAATACAAAATTTTACTTTTCAGCTCCTCTTTTCAAATTTTATTTATTTCAAAATTGACCCACAAAAGAAAATGAAAGTTTTACAATTAAGTCCTTAAAAACATTGTAATTAACTCCTGAAATTTAAGAATCGAAATCCAAAGAACTATTTTGGATAAATTCTCATCATTGGATCCTCTATTGTAATCCACACTCAACAATCCTAAAATTGGGTGCTTATTGTTGCCCCCTTTTGTCGCTGTTTGCTTGAAAAATTATGGCAAAGGCAATAAGCATACAATTTCAAAGTAAAGAGTTAGGATACTTACCTATGCATTTTGAAGCTCTTCTTTGTGACTAGCTATAAAATCGTGATAGATGCTTTAGCTGCTATGTAGCATCGAGCAAATTTTCACTAAATTTCTAATGGAATGTCTAGTGAATTGTGTCTGGTGAATTTCGCTATATTCCCTGTGGGACATTTAGCGAAGAGATGCTATAACTACTGTGTAGTGTCTAGCTAATTGTGATCATGCTACATGTCCTATGGAGCGTCTAACGAAAGATTCTAAAATTTTGTTATAACTACTGTGTAGTATCTAACAAAATGAATTTTTGCATTATAGCTACCACATAGCATATAACTTACTGAATTTTGAAATTTGGTGTTATAGCTATTGTGCAGCATATAACGAATGAAATTTGAAATTTATGTTATTGTTACTGTGTAACATATAACAAAATGAAATAAGAGTTATAGTTATTGCATAGCATATAAATGAGTGAAATTGAAAATTTCACATGCAATGTATGCAGAAATCGAATTTTTGTGTTGATCAACTGTGCATTTGTATTGACAATTTAATAATTCCGTGAATTATTAAATTATATTTTTGATGATGATGTTTTCTAAAATCAATTAGGAGTTAATTCCTAATTAAATTGCAATTTAAGACTAAATTATAAAAAAACTTATGGACCTGTTTGTAACCAAAGTTCAGGTGGACTAAAGTGGATATTTTTCACTTTACTTATACTTTCCTTTAACTTTCACCTTTTCATTCTTGTTTTTGTCGATGCTTTTCTCCTTCTTCTTTTTTTTTCTTTTCCTTTCACTTTCACTTGATTTTGATTCTTTCTTTTCTCAATTACTTCTTTATCCGACGTCTGATCCTATAGTTCACCCACCACGTAGGCCACGTGGTAGTACCTCAAGCCCAGCTAATCCACCCATTCTGGCCCCATATTTTCTACAGAACAATCTGGGACTTTAAGAAGGTGCAACTGTACTTCCTTTGACTTTTCTGGACCTACACTGGTGCTCAAATATTGGTGATGAGGTGCACATTACTTTCTCTGCTTTAATATGTAAAATTTAATTTTATTTTGCATGATTAGTGAGTAAAATTAGACTAGGTAATGCGAAAAAATTGACATACATGCACAAAATTTTATCAAAATAAGTAAAAGAACACTTGAACTATAGTCAAACTAAATAAAATCACCAAAAATTAATTATGCATGTCTGATCCGGTGACCGGATTTCCGATCAAAATTATGGATTTTTGATCGAATTTTTATAATTCCAGTTGGAATTATAGATTTTCGATTGAAAATTTAAAATTTCGATCGGAATTCTGGAATTTTGATTGGAAGTCTAGTCTTCCAATTGGATTTTTCCAATTTTCAATTTTTAATTTTTTAATTTTTTTGAACTGAAAAAATAAATAGGAAAAATGCAAATAAAGAAAAAAATGCAAAATAAAGAGTTTAAGAGAAGAAAGTGATTTTATTGTTTTCTAAATTTTATTTAGAAATCACTGAAGTTCTAGGGCTATTTTCATTTAGCCCGAGAGCTTTTTCACGGTCTATTTGAGGAGGTGCTACAATATGTTTGGGCATTGGGCTTCAGATGGCCGACTGCTCAGGGTAGGTTAGATCATTACTCTCTCTTCGCTTTGATCGAGAGATGGATGGACACCATCCACACCTTTTATACTCATATGGGTGAGTTGATTATCTCTCCAATAAGCTTCTCTGCCATTACTGGGATTGCCTTTGGAGGCACCTCAATTCCTTTTGACATCAACTACTATAACTTTTCCGAGGATGCTAGGAGCTAATATGTCCGTAATTTGCTCGGATTCATTCCATTGTGGAAGAATCGGAAGAATATCATATTATCTTCTCTCATTTAGAGCTTCAGGTGATGACTGCCTATGACTACTCCTTGCCATATCATTTAGAAGGTGAGGTGTTTTCTTTTGATACTACTAGGCATCACCCTCTTCTGCGAGACCGGTCATGAGGTCAGCATTAGTCTTCTCGGTCCTCTTCGTGACTTAGACTGAGATACTACATTTAATTGTGGTTATGCAACACTTACTTATCTTTATTATAGGCTTGATATAGTCTGCAGAGGCATAGTCACGATGTATGGCTTCTGGAATGTCTTGCATGTATGTTCTCTCATCCTCATTTGGTTTCTCACTATCTATAATTCTTTTATCTTATTTTGACTATTCTTCTCTTTCCAGATTTGGAGTTTTGAGATTAGAATGATCCGAGGCTTCAATGTTGTTAGCCTCAATAGGAGTTTCCCATTGATGCAGGGGTGGGACTCTTCTCACTTTTATTGCATCAGGCACGACCTCCATGCTTATCGAGAGTAGCTGAACACTTTAGAGTGGGACCTAGTAAGAAAAGTACAATCATTAGTATGTCATAAACTGTAAAAGTAAAATGAAATTTAACTAATTAAGTTTTTGAATGAAATTTAACTAATTAAGTTTTTGAGTTGCAAGTTAAGTCTGATTGGCTCGAAAGCGCTGAAGATGTTTAATGATATAACTTTATGGTTACAGCTGCTCGACTCGAGACCATGAGGATTTTACTCCTAAGATACGGTTGTAAGATGTGGTATCTCAGGGAACATGTGTATCACTAGCATGCATGACCTTCTCGATGATGCATTCTTTCTTCTATACCAGTCTCAATGCTGTGGGGCTCTAATTTGAATGGTCTAAAGTTGAGAGAGGCATTATAGGGTACAATGCCTTGACTCTGCTTGAGCATTCCCGAGATTATCATTAATACATTCAAGAGAACCTCTTGGAGTAGGTTCCTACAAATTTTGCTGAGGTATGTTTCCCATCATCCTCTTCCTTTTTATTGTTTCTTTTGTTATCATTGATAACATTTGCTTTTCTCTTTTACATATTGAGGGAGTTGGTTCTCATGCTAATGATGAGACTATAGGGGAGGAGACTGAAATTGAACCTAAGACTGAGAGGACTGAGCATGGGGTTGAGTGTGGATTTATGCTTAGTATATCGAGACTACTCAAGGTGAGGATTCTACGAGTGCTATCCTTGGTGACATCTCACTCCTGGACAGATCAATGTATTATTGGGCTCCTATAGTTCATACTCCTATTGAGCAACATATGTACTTTGATAATGCCCGACTTCATAGCTTCTCTCCTCCAGATACTTCTCGTGTGAGTAAAATTGAATATTTTAGCTGTAAAAACTAAACACTTGATGCTAATGTTAGTAATATTTACAATACAGGTTCCTCGGACACAAGTAGAGTACCTATACAGACTCGCCTCATCTCAAAGGTTATTCACCATACAGGTCATAGATAGTTGGAGAGTAAGTATTTCACTGCAAAAATGCAAATGTATACATGTTATATATGATATGCATGATTCTAACTATTTTAAATATGATAGAGCTATACTGGGGACTTGGCGTATGAGAACGAGAGGCCTCGTTAGCAGCTTGCAAACTTGGGCTTTGATGATTATGGTATTGGGACTTTGACTGCTAGAGCTCCTGATACCATTTATTAGCATGATGATCTGACTAGAGGATAGAGTCCCTAGCCAGATACTAGAGCTTAGGACGACTAACTGCACTTATCAGACTATCTTCTATTTTTTGACTAATTTTTATGCCTGTTTGTGTTCTACTTTCTCACTTTTCTAATTTCTATACTATTTTTAATACTAATGTGTAACATTGAACTACATTTCAGACCTAGAGTGAATTCTACTTTTAAACCCCAGATAAAATAAATGGATAATTAAAAGAATAAATGATAGGACTTTTATCCATTTATCCAATTATTTATCCTTATCTTATCATCTTTTTCAATTTGATCCAAAATTTATTAGCAACTAGAATCCTTATCCCATTCAGATTTGTCTTTTATTACTATATAAAGACTTAAAGGGATTCAATTCATTTATTCCCTTCCATAAACTTCCATCATGACTCAAGCCACTCTTCAGTTGATCAAGAATTTTCTCAAGAACTTTAATGGGAATGACTGGAACTGCCTTTTGCCTTTCCATATCAAATCACTAAAATCCTTTAACATCTCAAAGTTGACAGCAACCTTCTCCATACAGCTGCCAGTTTTTGGAACCTTATCATGTTTTCAAATTCAATAGTTAAGAATTGTGTCCATTAATTGAAGAGTTTGTTGTTATCTTAGGATGTTCACTAGATTTTACTGCCATGATTGCTACCCTTGAGCTTGACATGCAATTTTTACATAGATTGGTTGCTTTCTTTGATATGCCCTTAGATGATATTTACTTGTATGCATACAACCCTGGAGCTATTAGTCTGCCTTCCTTGATTACTACTTACGAGACTAAGGATAAGAACAGTGCTACTTAGATTAGGATGGTTTCTTTCTATCTATATGCTTAATTTCTGCTAGTATCTTTCTATAGGGATGTTGATACAAGGATCATTAGTGTTTTGGAGCAAGTAGAAGCTAGAGTTAGCCCTATGCCTATTATACTTGCTAAAACTATCATTGGGTTGGATAATTTCAAGAGGCAGTTTGCTTCTACTTCATAGGTATAACTAAAATCTCTTATTTAACTCATTTTTATGCCTTAATTTTTGCCTAAGCTGCCCTTTTTGGGCCTTCAACTTAACAGGCTTGCCCCAATTTTTGCCTAAGCTGCCCTTTTGGGTTTTCAACTTAGCAGACTTGCCTTAACTTTTGCCTAAGCTGCCTTTTTGGTTTCAACTTAGAAAGCTTTTATTATTTTATTCTTATTATTTTTCTTCTTATCTTCTTTTTCTTTCTCTTAGATTTTGTTACAAGAGAAGCTGAGCTTGCTTAATGTCCCTACTAACCTTTCAGCTTATCAACCTCACTAATTACAATCCCATCCTTTGAGAATAAAGGATAGACATAGTATAGAACACTGGGTAGATTGGCTGAAAGGTATCACAGATATTGAGATCACATGGACCTATCACTGGTGGAGATTGAAGTTTGTGACTATTGACCTGTATGATTACTGTGTTCCCATTCTTGGGGTACGTTTCTCCACTTCCTTTTCTCCTTCACACCTTTATCGTCAGTATGGTCACCCTCAATTCATTGTTACTGTTCTGACTGACTTTGAAGGCTTTCCTTTAAGACAGAATTTCTTAGATAAGGTAAAGAACTTATGGCCTTGAAGGACTCTTGAGTGAAACGTGCACTTGAATGCTGATTTGATGATTGATGATAATGACAAAGCTTGGGTTATTAGGCAAATTAAAGAGCTACTAGGATTTTCTAAGTACAAGAGGACTTAGGCATTATAGGATGAATCTCAAAAGAAGAATGATGTAGCTAAAAGAATAGTCTCATAGATCTGATTTTTAGGCTTTTCATGCTTTGTTTTTTCCTTTCTAGTACTTATATGTTGTAATAAAGATAGAACATGCAATATTAAATAGAAATTCAATTTCAATTTGATTCATTAATTAGGGCCAAAATAAATGCATTTGTTACATCATATGACATAACTCCCGTTATCAGCTAGTCCTTTCAGATTTTCTAACTGAGTATTTTTCTCAATTTATTTCCCTAATTTTTTTCTGACTAGCCCTTTATGGATTTTCTAATCAATGGATCACTCTTTTATTTTTTCCCTCAGTTTTTGCCCGCCAGCCTTTTACGGGTTTTCTGCACAGTAAAAATGTCCTAATTTTTGCCTGACTAGCATTTTCAAGTTTTCTAGTCATTGGACTTTAATTTTTTTATTCTACTTTATTTTTAAAGGAAGTACTTCTTGAGACGGTCCAGGTTAACCGGCTCTGTAAACTCATTCCTTTTAAGATATGAAATCTTCGCAGCCCCTTTAGGCAGAACCGCTTTAACTAAGTATGGTCCTTCCCAATTAGGTATGAATTTTCCTATCGGATCAAACACCATCTCTCTAGACTGCTTCAACACCATTTAGAGAAGAAGTTAATTGCTACCACTATGTACTTATGCCCGTTCGATGTTGTCGGCCTTATTTCTCATATGATATTTATTCCCCTATGTTACAAAAGGCCATGGAGATGATAAATTATTTAGCACCACAGGGGGAAGATGATTAAAATTGCCATGTATCTGACATTGATGACATTGTCTCACTATAATGATATAATCCCTTTCCATGCTCATCCAATAATATCCTGGCCGTACAATCTTCTTTGCCAAAATAATCCCGTTCATATGAGAACCACAAACTCCTGCATGAATCTCTTTCATTATTTCCTCAGCTTCTTTTTTCTTAAGACATCTTAACTGCATTCTATTCAACATTCTCTTATGTAATACCCCATTATGAATTTCATAATTGTGTGCAAGAACAAAAAAACATATTTTTCCTTTGACGTTGCTTCCTCTGGATATTTCCTTTTCTCAATGAATTTTTGGGTATCATAAAATCATGGCTTCTCTTTTGGCCTTATCTGAACATTTATAGCTTGCTCACCACTATAACACAGAACTTTTGACTTTACTATCACTAAAGGCTTCATTATTAGCCCAGTTGGACTATCCCACATTGAAGAAAGAGTTGCTAATACATCTGCCATCTGATTCTCATCTCTTAATAAGTGTATGAAGAGACACTTAATGAAATTTTCATTAAATTCTTCAAACAGTAAATGTAAGGCTTTAATTTTTCCTTTTTCACTTCCCACTCTTCATTAACCTGACTAATAACTAATAAGAAGTCTCTATATACCAACAATTATTTAACTCAAGCTGCTAAAGCTGCTTCTACTCCATAAATACATGCTTAGTACTCAGCTATGTTGTTTGTAACCCTGAAATCTAAATTCTTAACTATAGGAATGGTTTATCCTTCTAGCATGATAAGAATCACTCATAACCCTGCTTCCTTATTGCTCAAAGCTCCATCAAAATAAAGCTTTCATTTTGTGTGTCCTATTACTGTTAGTTCTCATAAGGAATCTCTAAATTCTATTGTTTATCTCCATCTAATGCATTCTGAACCAGAAATTCTACTACTACTCTACCTTTAATGACCTTTGTAGTGATGTGCTTTATATCAAAATCTATTAAAAGCACTAACCATCGAGACATTTTTCTAGTTAAAGTGCTTGAGATAGGTACCTAAAAGGATCTATCTTTAAAACAACTTGTACTTTATATGATTGAAAATAATGCCTCAATTTCCTTATAGCCCATATCATAACCAGACACGTCTTCTCTACCAAATCATATTTCTCCTCATATGACAAAAACTTCTTACTGAGGTAATACACTGCATGTTCTATCCCTTCTGGTCCTTCTTCCGCCAACATTGCCCCCATTGCTTTTTCTTCTAAAGCTAGGTACAAAATCAACAGTTTACCTTATTTAGGTGGTTTTAAAATAGGTGGATTAGTGAGGTACACCTTGATCTTATCAAAAGCTTTCTGACAGCCTTCATTACACTTCACTAGCTAGTTCTTTCTCAGAAGTTTAAAAATAGGATCACAAACAATAGTAAGCTTTGCAATAAACCTACTAATGTACTATAGCTTTCTAATAAACCCTCATATTTCTTTATTAGTTTTCGGTGCCAGCATCTCTTGAATTGCTTTGATCGTATATGAATCCACTTCTATCCCTCTATGACTATATGCCCTAGCAGAATTATTGAAGTTACCCTAAAAACAAATTTCTTTGGATTAAGCCTCAGATTATACCTTTTGATTCTAGCTAAGAAATTATACAAAGCTTCGAAGTCTCCCTCTCTTATTTTGATTTGACCATCATATCATCTATACGCACTTCTATTTCTTTATGCATCATATCATGAAACAGAGCGGTTGCAGCTCTTTGATAAGTAGCACCTGCATTCTTTAATTCAAAGGGCATCGCCTTATAGTAATATGTACCCCATTCTGTAATAAGAGTGGTCTTGGTTTTTTCCATAACTACCATCAGATTGTAACCTAAAAACCCATCCATAAAGGAATACATTGCACTAGATGCGGCACTATCAACTGTCACATCGATATGGGGTAAAGGAAAATCATCCTTTGGGCATGCTTTATTTAAGTCCCTAAAATCAACACGCATTTTAACCCTTTCGTCTTTCTTAGGGACTGGCATAATGTTTGTCAACTATTGAGGGTATTCAACTACCTCAAGAAAATTAGTCTGAATTTGCTTAACAATTTATTCCCTTATTGTTTTTGTCCATTTTGGTCTTAATCTATAAAGTTTTTGCTTAATTGGTGTAACTTCCAGATATATTGGAATGTGATGTTCTATAATTTCCTTGTCTGAATCTAGCATGGCTTCATAGGACCAAGCAAATACTACCTATCTTTTTATTAGTATCTCTTAAGATTTTCCCTCTCTTCAGGAGTTAAGTCATGTGATATAGAAATTTTCTTAGGATTATCATTTATGCCCATGTTAAATGAATCTAATTGAATGGAATTAATGTTTAACATGCACATATGATCAATATTATAATGTACAGAACCATTAGGATGCACATCACACAAGTAAGCCAAACTAAAATTTATATCATTGACCACAAGAAAAATAAAGTTTTTGTCCTCATAAAAGCTGGAAATTATTGCATCAGTTCCTTATAAAAAACATCACTAAATCTATTACTATTGATGGTAGCTAAATCTTATGGTGGCTCTTTTTTAGGTGGCAGATAAAGTAGCTCTTTGACGACTATAGTTCCCATATTCTCAGTAACTTACTTCAGTAATCCATCCTTGTTGTCTCGTAGCAGATTCTCAATAATATGTTCATTGAAGATCTCAAACCCAGGAACATTTACACTAACCATGTTAACAGGCTCCTTGGTACCAAGGTTGAACTTTCCCTCTCCTTCTCTAACAAATCTCTCTTTCAAAGTCTTCATTTTCTATGGAACCTTCCTTTTATTCCTTGATCCCTTCCTTGCTTTTCTGCTATTCGATCCTGTCTTTGTATAACCTAATCCTATTATATCATTCTGACTTTTAAAATCTAGAAGCTCAAGAATTCCCTGCTGATTCTTTCTTAGTCCCTATCCAGGATGATAGTGCATCGTTTTTATCATTCTTGCAACCTTTAGATCCATTTTAATTCTATAAAAAATCTTAACTACTTAAAAACTAAGAGGAGTGGTCACTTATTTTTGACTTTTAAGTATAACTGACATAAACTTGCTCATACTAGCATCAATGGTCACAACTTCTCCTTCATAAGGAAGTTTTATCTTCTGATGTACGTTCGAAGGCACTCGTCCCAAGACATAAAACTAAGGGATTCCCAGAAGCATGCATGGGTAACCGGGATATCCAGCACTGTCAACTCTAGCATTGACTCTATTAGTCCAATTTTTATAAGAGCATGGAATGTTCCTTCTACATTCCTTTTAGTATCATTATAAGCTTTGATTATTCTATCTGAATTTGTCATGTCACGTACTTTCAGACCTAAATTAAGAAGGATTTTCAACAAATATATATTGATCATAGAACCATCATCCACTATCATATAATTGGTTCTCTTGCCTCTTACTTCAGCTGGAATAAACAAAGCCTTGTTATGATTTCTTCCCTCCAAAGGTAAGTCCTCGTCTGAGAATGTTATTACTTCATGCTTATTCTCTGTAACTTTTGCTAACATAGCCTCGGGTGAAGCAACAATTTCAATATTCATTTTAGACAAGGCTTTGATAAGAGCTTTTTTATGACTGCTAGAATGTATCAACAACTCCTAAATGCTCACATTTGCCTTTGCCTTCTTGAGATGCTTAAGAATTAAGTCATCATTTTACTTATAAATGATGCCTTCTTCCTCTCTCTCTGCTGCTTTCTCTACTTTCTTTTGAGCTGGCTTATAACCTTTATCACGTCTAGTAGCATGGTTTACTTCTAGATTATCAGTCTATACATTATAGCCTTCATTATCTTCATCCTAAGAGTTGTACCAAATATCAATAGTGCCAATGGTTCGGTCTTTCTTCCCATCCTATGAAACTTCAATCATGCATGTCTCTTTCTTGCCCAATAATTTCTCATCATTAAATTCATCACCCCATCCCGTAAGCATAGTCGACTCAATGGGTATATCACTAGAAGGTGGTTTGATATAAAACACTTTATAATCAAATTTTCCTAAAGGTTGGCCCAACAAATCTTCAAATCCTCTCTGTGAATGCTCAGGAGTCAAATATTCCTTTTCCTTCTCACTTACTAGCTCATCATCACCAAACTCATTGCTCTATCCTCTAAGCTTAATTTACTTAATGGGTACGTCATAAGAAGGTGGTTTAGAGTAAAACACCTTATAGTTAAGTTTGCTTGAGGGTTGTCCCAATAGATCTTTTACTACTCTAGGGGCATCAAGAGATTTCTCATTAGTTTTAAGGTTTAGGTTTTAAAAGGAGCTTAGCACTTCTTCCTCACTAACTTCTAAATTGGTCATCATGGTTGTTGGAGTTGGTACATTTCGGTAATTTGGGAAAAGGTTATTTTTAGTAATAAGGTTTGGATTTAATTTTTCAAGGTCTCTAATCTTTCCAGAACCTATAAGGTTTTGGATTTCGTGTTTAAGGTGGATACATATGTCTGTGTAATAACTAGTAATCTTGATGAAATTTGCAGTAACTGTCCGGGTCATAGCCAGGGACATTTGGGTTAAGTGGTTTGGAAAAGGTAAAGGGTCGAAGCAAGCCTTTTTGTATTA
Organism: Mallotus repandus; assembly: GCA_949671775.1. Classification (NCBI taxonomy): domain Eukaryota; kingdom Viridiplantae; phylum Streptophyta; class Magnoliopsida; order Malpighiales; family Euphorbiaceae; genus Mallotus; species Mallotus repandus. Next base: position 32,372 of record CATIWM010291523.1, read on the forward strand.
AGCGATTAAGGACTTTTGATAGGGGTTGGTTAAAATTTGAGAATCTCCTTGGCTGCTGAATAACATGAACTTCCATAACCCGACTAGTGCTTCTGTGTTGTGTGCCCCTATTTTGATAATTTCTTGCTTCAATGCTTCTAATAGTTTTCTTCTTTTCATTCTCGATCTCCTCATCTTGCAAACCATCATCATACAGGTCTATAAATGACTTGGGATTCATCATTTGCAGCCTTTTAACCAGATTAGGTGAAACATTTCAGACAATCAACCTAACCTGATCTTTCTCAGCTAATTTATTTTTCATTAATCCTGCCTTATTCATAAATCTAGTAAGAAAATTTAAAAATGATTTATTTGATTTCTACTTAGTCAATTATAAATCCCTGATAGACACTTCCAGTTTAGTGTTATGATTATATTACTTTAAGAAAGCAGTACATAACTCTCTCCAATAAGCCCTAATAGATTTCTCTAATCCATGATACCAGTTTATAGTAATACCCTTCAAGGACAACACAAACAACTATGTAACCATAAATAATAGAGCTTCAATTGTGCTCATAGTAGTTGTCTATTGGCTAAGGTGGATCCTAGGATCTCTGGAACCATTAAACTTCTACAACTGAGGCATTTTGAATTTGTCAGGCAACTTATCACCTTCTATGCTCAATATGTCATCAAAATCAAACGAGTAACCCATGCCTTGCCCTCTTATTAGCTCTTCCATCTTAGACATTTTCTGAGTTAATGCTTACATCTGCTTAAACTAATTATTTTAAACTAGCTTAAGTGATTCTTTATTTGCTTTCTCTACCATGTAGTTCTCAACATCTTCTAGCTTTACTTCTGCAGCGAGCACATTTTTAGCAGCATTTAATGGTTGTCCCCCAGCACTATCATTATTAATAGGTGGAGCATCCATAATTGGTGGAACAGTTGTGGGAGGAATAATAGTTGGTGTAGGTGTAGGTGTAGCTGTGGGTGATGGCATTAACCTAACTAAGGCTTGTCTCAGTTCATCTTGCATCATGGCTCTCATGTCATCCATCAATGCTCCTTTGATATCTTTTAAGGTCCAATTTCCTCCCTATTGTTGTTGCATCTCTTCTATTTATCTAGTTGGAGTTAGTGTTGGTGGTGCTTCTAAGTAGAGTGGGTTGATAGAACTCTTCTTTAAGCTTCTAAGGATCTCTTTTGCCATTGACTGTGGACTCAAAGTGGTTCTCTCTAGTTTGCCACCACTCCGTTTCCAAACACATGATGACCCGGATGAATCTATGATGGTTGTATAATAAAACGTTAATATTGTTGACAATTTGCATGATCAAACTCCTAATTTTGATCTTTGACAAACAATTTAAGTTAATAACGATTTCATTTAAGTGTGTAGGAACTCAATTTAAATTATTCAAAGCTTGGACATATGAAATACTCTATACAAAGAGTATTTACATGTGTTTTAATGGAGTATAATATCCCTATCATTTACTCAAAATATCTAAAGCATTAGAATGTCAAAGGTACACATTTTTGAGGTTACAGGGGTCTCCCCACAAGCAGCTCACGAGCGGGTCACGAGCAACACTTCTGAAGAGCCTATTTCGAGCCTCTTTATGTGAGCTAGTCTGAACTACTCACGAGCGATGGTCACGATCATGAGCCACTTGTGAGGGCAGTCCAGATTACTAATAATTGGTAATTCAAGCTTATTTTCAAATATAACGGTCACTAAAGCGACCCTCACTATCCAAGACCTGCTCCTCACGATCATGAGCAGCGCTATGACAGAAAAAAGTCAATTTAAATCTTAAAATGTTTGGAGATGTTAGAAACACAATTATTGGCTTTAAACAACCATAATTTTGAGTTATTTTTCTATATAAAAAACTCCTAGAGTTCAATTGAAGTTTAAGACACTTGATTATTCAAATTCTTTTTTAAGCATTCAATTAAGCTCTCAAATTCTCTTTTAAAAAATTTCTATATTTGTATAACTCTTATAAGAGTTGGTGAGCATTAGAATAGATATTTTTATTCTTCTATTTTCTAGGATTAGAAAATGAGAAGTGAGATTCTATTCTAAAGGAATTGGTTAAAGTATCTAGCCATTAAAACACTTGGGAATCAGTTTTAGAGTGAGCCTAGAAACTCTTGTTTGTAAGGTTAAAAGTGTGAGCCTTAAACTCTTATGCAATCTCAATCTTGTGAATAAGATTGTGGGAGATTGAAAATCCTAGCTTGGGTATAAGTTAGGTGGAGACGTAGGATTGTTGTTGAATTCAAACTCTTTAAATCATTGCGTTCATTGCTCTCCCTACTCTAATATCTTCCAATTTTTGTTCATACCCCAATTTTGGTTTTATTTTTCTAAAATCCTTCACTTGCCTTATTCACCCCCCTCTAAGGCACTTTCATTTGGTATCAGAGCTTGAATTCTAGGAACTTCATTGCTAGAATACAAGATCATAGGAAGTGAAACTCAAAATAATTATTCACTTAGACCTTTCTTTGATGGTAATAATTACCCAAATTGGAAATTTAAAACGGAGTTATATCTAGATTATGATTCCACAAAACTTTGGAAAATTGTCCTACAAAGATGGGAACCACCTAAGGCTAACAAAGATGGTGAAGTCATTACTCTTCTAAGAAGTGAATGGAGCAACGAACAAAAAAAAGAAAATTGTAAGAATAAAAAGCTATGATCACTATAGTTTCTTTTATGACAAATGAAGAAAGTAATAAGCTTCAACGTTTCACTTCGGCCAAGGAAATGTGGGATACCTTGGAAAATCACTATGAAGGCAATGCACAAGTTAGAAGTAAGAAGGTTCAACTTCATATGTATAAGTATGAGCTCTTCAAAATGAAGTCACATGAATTGATCACGGAGATGACAAACTGTCTCATGACTCTTCTTACAACCCTCAAGAAACTTAGAAAATATTTCTCAAAGGAAGAAGTAAATAACAAGATTCTAAGAATCCTACCTAAGAAGGATTAGGAATCTTGGGTTACTTCAATTGAGGAAGCTTAAGACCTCTCAACTGTTATGCTGATTGGAAAGCTTCTCACCCATGATCTTACAATTAAGCAAAGAGGTGAAGAGCAAGAAGAGAAAGAAGAGAAGAAGAAAAGCATTGCTTTAAAAGCCTCTCAAAGTGATAGTGATGAGGAAACCATTGAAGATTCTAGTGATGAAGATGGTAACATTACCATGATCATAAGATACTTCAATAAGTTCTTGAGAAAGAAAAACTCCTCAAGAAAAATAAAGTTCAACAAGAAGTATGAAAAAGAAGGTAAAAAAAAAAACAAAAGAGGTTACTTGCTATGAATGCAAGAAACTGGGATACATTAGAAGTGAGTGCCCTAAACTCAAATTCAAGAACAAAGGAGCAAAGGAGAAGAAGAAGGCCTTCAAAGCTACTTGGGATGACTCCTCCGAATCTGAAAGGGAAGAAGAACAACAAGAAGTGGCCAACCTTTACTTCATGGCTCTTGAAGATAAAAATGAAGTACCATCCATTTCTAACTCCTCTTGTGATGATTGTGAATATAATGATAATGATGATGATGAGAGCTCTATTGTAAGCAAACTTATGCTAAAATGCAAAAGCTTATTCTAACTCCTCTTGTGATGATTGTGAATATAATGATAATGATGATGATGAGAGCTCTATTGTAAGAAAACTTATGCTAAAATGCAAAAGCTTATTTTCTAAGAAGAAGCATTACAAATATGAGTTAACTAGCTTAACCAAAGAATTTGAAAACTTAAAAAATTATTTTTCTAAACTTGCTAAATTAAATGAAAAACTTGGAAGTGATTTGGAATGTTCAAGTTCCTTGAAAGACCAGCTTAAGAAAGCAAATGATGAAAATCAAAAACTTTCTAAAGAGGTCTTAAAGTTAAAGAATTCCATTTTCAAGTTTAAAAAGGGAAAAGAAACTTTAGATAGTCTTCTTAACTCTCAAAAATTTCATGGAGATACTCATGGAATTAGATATAAAAATGGAATGCCCTCTTTATCATCATCACACATTAATTTTGTTAAAACATCACATGATTCTATTGCATCTACAACAAATCAAATGAGGCTCAAGCTTTCACAGCTAAAAGGTCTCATGTGTCAAATAATAAAGGAAGGTCTCATGAGACCCAACCTCCATTGACATAAAGAGGTAAGGATCAAACTAGAGCACCACAACCTAAGCATGCTTATAAGTATACTAGAAACAATTATAACAGGCATGTTACACAACACAATGCACATAAACATGTTATACAGACTTATCAAAATACGCATTGTCATTGTTAATGTATGTCTCACACTATGATTCAAAAAAGTTATAGGAAGCATTCACCACCACAACATATAAGGTATGTTTCTAACACTAGGAAAGAATATCATCCTAGAAGAAATAAATTTGCCAATGTTGAATATTTTTATTGTATGATCAAAGGTCACACAAGTAATGTGTGCTTCTATAGAAGAATGCACTTAAACTTGCTTCCTTTATATTACCTTGAGACTAACCAACCTAGACCAAGAAAGCTTTGGGTTCAAAAGAATATTTAAATTATGTTATGTAGGTGTGCTTGAAGTCCACAAGAGCAAAAAGTAGTTGGATTCGGATAGTGGATGTTTAAGATACATGATTGGAGACAAAGAGCAATTCAATAAAATTGATGCTAAGGATGGAGGACATGTTACTTTCGGGGACAATGCAAAAGGAAAGATTATTGGCATTGGAGAAGCTAATAATCCTTAATCCTTATCTATACATCATGTATTGCTTGTTAATGGTCTTAAACATAATTTGCTTAGTATAAGTCAATTATGTGACATAGGAAATAAAGTAAGTTTCTATCCTAAGAATTGCTTTGTTAGTAGTCTTAATGAAGACAAAGTAATTTTTAGTGGTGAAAGAGTTGATAATGTATATGTTTTTGATTTAAATAAAATTCATAACAAAGATATTAAATGCTTGATGTCTATCTCTCATGACGCATGGATATGACATAGAAGGTTAGGACATGTAAATTTTAAGCTATTAAATGATCTTTATAAACATGAACTTGTGATTGGTTTACCAAAACTTAAATTCACTAAGGATAAACCTTATGATGCTTGTCAAAAGAGAAAATAATCTAAGTCATCATTTAAGCTAAAAAATGTTGTGTCAACTTCTAGACCACTTGAACTTATACATATGGATTTGTTTGGTCTAGCTAGAGTTGCTAGTCTCGGTGGAATGCACTTTGCATATGTATTAGTTGATGACTACTCTAGATTCACTTGGGTGTATTTTCTTGCTCATAAGAATGATGCTTTTAAAGCTTTTAAAAATTTTGCAAAAAGAGTTTAAAAAGAAAAAGGTTTTTATATTACTTCCATTAGAAGTGATCATGGAACCAAATTTGAAAATGAATATTTTTCAAAACATTTTGTAATGAAAATGGTATTTTACATACATTTTCTTCTCCTAGAACTCCTCAACAAAATGGGGTAGTTGAAAGGAAAAATTGAACTCTAGTAGAAATGGCTAGAACAATGCTTCATGAGTATAATTTACCATTATACTTTTAGACGGAAGCTGTTAATACTTCTTATTACATTGAAAATAAAGTTTTCAAAAGATCAATTTTGAACAAAACTTCTTATGAGCTTTGGAACAATAGAAAATCAAAAATCTCATATCTAAGAGTGTTCGGATGCAAGTGCTTTATATTAAACACTAAGGATAATCTTGGGAAATTTAACTTTAAAGCCGATGATGGAATTTTCCTAGGCTATTCCATCTCTAGCAAAGTATATAGAGTATTAAATAAGAGAACTTTAGTAGTTAAAGAGTCTATCCATGTTGTATTTAATAAATCCAACTCATTTAATCCTAGAAAGGATATTTGTAGTGTTGATGATAATATAGGTGAACTTGTGGATACAAATGCTCAAGATGAAAATACTAGCAAATCTTTGGAAATTGAAGATCCTAGCAAGGAAGAAAATGAGGAAACATTTTAACCTACCTTGAGGGATGATCTTCCAAAGGATTGGTAATTCAAATAAGCACATTCTCTAGACCTCATTATCGGTGATACTACAAAAGGGTAACAACTAGATCTCAACTTAAGTCTATTGTTAATTTAGCCTTCATTTCTCAAATTGAACCCAAAAATGTTGATGATGCTTTGAATGAAGAATTTTAGGTCCTTGCTATGCAATAAGAGTTAAATCAATTTGAGAGAAACAAAGTTAGAACTTTGGTTCCTAGACTGAAACATCATCCTATTATAGGCACCAAATGGGTGTTTAAAAATAAGATGAATAAACAAGGTGTCATAACTAGGAATAAAGCAAGACTAGTAGCTAAAGGTTATAATTAAGAAGAAGGCATTGATTATGATGAAACCTTTGCCCCCATTATAAGGTTAAAAGCTATTAGAATGCTACTTGCATTTGCATCATTCAAGGATTTTAAACTTTATCAAATAAATGTTAAAAGTGCATTTTTAAATGGTTTTATTGAAGAAGAGGTTTATGTTAAATAACCTTTAGGTTTTGAAAGTCTTAATGTTCCAAACCATGGGTTTAAACTTTCAAAAGCTTTGTATGGATTGAAACAAGCTCCAAGAGCTTGGTATGAAAGATTGAGCAACTTCTTATTAGAGAAAGGATTCTCTAAAGGAAAAGTTGATACAACTCTTTTCATAAAGAAATCCAAGAATGATTTAAATATATGTTGATGAAATTATTTTTGGTGCTACTAACCATTGCTTGTGTGAGGAATTCTCTAAGTTAATGTAAAGATAATTTGAGATGAGTATGATGGGTGAACTCAAATTCTTTCTTGGACTACAAATCAAGCAATGCAAAGATAGGATCTTCATCAATCAAACAAAGTATGCTAGAGACATTCTCAAGAAGTTTGGCATGGATGGAGAAAAATCAAGCAAAACTCCAATGAGCACCTATACCAAACTCAACAAAGATGAGAATGGTAAATCAGTTGATAAAAAGCGATTTAGAGGTATGATCGGATCCCTTCTTTACTTAACTGCTAGTAGACCTTATATAATGTTTGCTACTTGCTTGTGTGCTATATTTCAATCTAGTCCTAGGGAATCTCATTTGAATGCAATCAAAAGAATTTTCAAATATTTAAGCAGAAGTTTACATTTAGGATTTTGGTATCCCAGGAGTTCATCCTTTAACTTGATTAGTTATTCGGATGCAGACTTTGTCGGTAGTCTATTAGATAGAAAGAGCACTTCCAGAACTTATCAATTTTTAGGACAATGTCTAGTTTCTTGGTTTAGTAAGAAATAAATTTCGGTTGCCTTGTCCACTGCTGAAGCAGAATATGTAGCAGCTAGTTGTTATTGCTCATAAGTATTATGACAAAAACAACAACTTAAGGACTATGACATTGAACTTAATCACATTCTTATTAAATGTGATAATACAAGTGCTATAAACCTTAGTAGGAATCCTATTCACCATTCTAGAACTAAGAATATTGACATTAGACATCATTTCTTACATGATCATGTTCAAATTGATGGTATTCATCTTGAATTTGTTGACACTAATGACCAATTAGTGGACATCTTTACCAAATTTCTATGTGAAGAAAGATTGAATTTCATTAAGCATGAGCTTGGTATGGTTGATGGTGCACGTTTATCTTAATTTTGTGATAAATTGTTGAATTGATGATTGAATTCATGTGTAAGTGTGTCTTTCACTTGCTTATGCTTTTCTGTTTATTTTCCGTATCTGATTTTTTTTCATAAAACTTACTCATAGTCAAGTTTTTCATGCACATTTATTTTTGGTATTTGTTTTGTTTATGATATCTTTTAACATTTAAAACTTATTTTTATGAATTTTTTAATATTTGCTATTTGAATAATTCATTATTGAATTTTATTCAATTTTTTATTTTAAATAAGCAAATTTATTTACATAAATCATTGATTTTCCGATTTGTATGATATATTTCAAAAAATTAATATCAAAATTTTCTTTAAAATATTTTTTTAAATTCATAAGTTTTTATATCTTTAATAAATAATTATTGAAATTTTATTTCAATTAATTGGTTATTACAATCATCTTGTCATTTAGTGAGTGTTTGTTGAATTTAATTCAATTCTCAAATCATTTGATTTTATGCGTGATTTAAATTTTAAAATTTTAAATTTTAAATCTTTCAAAATTCAAATTTTTGCAAAATCATTTTCACTTTGGGAAAATCATTTTTATATATAAATTATGTTTGGACCAAAATTTGATTTGATTGTTTTAAAGACGTGTGATTAGGGACCTATTTGTAACATTTTTAGAACCTAATTGTAACTTTTTTTAAAGTTCATGGATCTTTTTATAATTTTCATCACGAGCCATTAAAGGATGTTCGTGACTATTGTGCTTGTTAGAGGGCTGAGCCCCTCACGATCGTGAGGAGCAGTCTGACAGCACGAAAATCCTTTCTCTTTAAGGATTTTAATTTCCCTTGCATGAAGTCTATTTCTAAATGGCTATTTCTCTTTTCCCATTTAATTTATGACTAAATTTAATTGTTTTTACCCTATTTCATGCATGTGTAAACCTCCTTAACCTCTCTTTTCACTCTTACATCATAATTTGCTATCAAACTCTCTTCTCTAAACAAATTTCTCTATTATTCTTTCTTTAAAAATTCCTTGTGCTATTCCTTCTACTCCATGGCTCCAAAGAAGAAGACTCAAGATGTTGCATCCTCATCAAGAAGAGCTACCAAGGAACAACCCAAGAAGCAACCTCCAATTTCTTATTCCTCAACCCAAATTAGGCAAAGAACTCAATAACTTGGGAAAAGTAAAATCATATCTTCCAAGTTCATGTCTCAATATACCTTGGAAAAGATAGGATGCTGTAAAGAGGTTAGAACTTTAGTTGGAAGGGTAGGCTTTTACAATATTGCTTTTGATGCTCTTTTTACATATCCCTCTCTTGTCATTGAATTTCTTTCTACCTTTACCTTGACAGTGCAATACATTGATAATTATAATCCTCTAAATTGTATGAGATTTAGGTTGGGTGGGAGAGATAGATTTTTGACTTCTCAACAATTTGATTCTATCTTTGGGTTTAGATAAGGGGGTCTTTCTTCTCCTAATTCTATTTGGTCTCCCAATAACTTTTGGGTTTAATATTGCAAACCCAATACTAGTATTTTTGTTGTGAGTCACACCAAATCTTCTCTTCTAGCTTCTAAATCACTTTGGTATGTGCAGAGATTCATCACTTATTCATTCCATGCTAGAGGACTAAGCAATGAAGCTATCTTTTTTTATGATTTGTTTCTTCTTCGTTGCTTTGTTGAGAATGTGGAAGTTGAGCTTAGAAGATGGCTTCAATGGAGGCTTTGGCTTGCTAGTGATAGTATTAGTGGAAGCTTGGTTGTTGGAGGTATCATTACTAGAATTGCTAATTTATTTGAAATCAACTTAACTAATGTCCCTTCCTTACCTCGCTCTTTCCTTGATGAGAATCTATCAAGAAACTCACGATTCAAACTTGTTAAAGGTTTTTGGGTTTAGAAAGATGAAGGGGACAATGAAGATATTGATGAAGTGGAACAAGACCTAAAAGACATTGAAACAATTGGTACTCATGGTCTTGCAAGTGTTGGACTTGAAGAAGAAACTCCATAAGAAGAAGTTCCTCAAGCTCAAGGTCAAAGGAAGAGGCAAAGAGGTCCTTCTACCTCTCAAAGTGTAGATGATGATCTAGTTTAGGTTAGTGGATTTTTTGATTGCCTATCCATTGTAGAATCCAACTTTAACACAAGGTTTGATCATATGGAATCAAGGCTTGATAGGTTTGAAAAAAGAATGGATCATATGGAGCATGACATTCATCACCTTTATGCTTATCACAACATCCAATGCACTTGGAATCCTCCTCCGTCGCCTCCTCCTCCATTCCAAGACCTTTAGTTACTTTTTCTTATTTTTTGTCTATCTTTTTTTTCATTGTTTTAGTTCTTGGCTTTTTGTTTCCTTTAAGTTTCTATTTATTTTATTTCTAGTTTATCTCTTTCTTTTCCTTTTGTCTTTGACAAAGGGGGAGAAAAAGAGATGTGTTTGTGTTTGTGATATGGTAAGCGCTAAAAGAGATGTGTTTGTGTAATTTTGAAATATGATTGTAATTTTTGAAAAAAACCCACTGAGGATATTTATTTTGAGTAAATATGTTGAAATAAAATGCGATAGAAAGGAAAGAGTTACTTACTTGTAAAATTTTGCTTTGTTAAGAGCCCTTTTGCACCTTCAGTGGCATTTTTGTAATTTCGGCCTCCAACTTTCCATTTATATCTACATATCCATATCTTATCCATTTTGTCTATAAAACTTTATCCAAAAATATCTAAAAATCCTGTAAATATTTTGTAACTTCAAATGGCACAACGAAGGACTCCAGAAGCATTCAGACGAAAATCAGTGCATCCTTTGACTAAGAAACGTGGAGGATTATAAGTTCCAACCATCAAATTGCTTTAAGGAGAGGCTCCTCCTTTGCTCCATGATCTTTCCCATCACATTTGTTCAGATCTGGTTAGTTTTTCTTGCAATTTCTTTGAAATTTTAAGTACCTATGCACCTAGGAACTTAATTTAGGTTAGGTTTGATGTTGAGGATGTGCTTAGGTTGGAGTTTTGTGTGCTTGGAGGAATTGTTTGGCCAAGAATGATGAACAACTGGTTTTTCCTAATGAACAACTGATTTTCCCCTTGAATAGCAGGTTTTAGCTATGGTTTTTGGCTAGTTCAAAGCATGAACAACCGGTTTTCGGTTGTTCATCAATTTTTGATGAATTTTGGGTCTTTTTGAGTGGTGACTGGCTAGGGTTTGACTTCTAAATGTTTTGGCTTTATAGATAGATAAAGCTGGACTGATAAGAGCCAATGAAAACCTTGGATTAGCTCATGCTTAGTTTGAAGAACTTCTAATTTCTGTTCGAGCTTGGATCTTAATGATAGGGTTTGATGATTTTCTATCCATCCTTCTATATGAAACTCGTTAGAATGGAAACTTAGTTGGAATTTGGGCATTGATTGAGAGGTGGCAAAACACTACACACAAATTTTATTTCAACTTTGGTGAGATTACTGTTGATCCAGTTGACTTCCATTTGATCACTTGATTGCCATTCACTGGGGTACAAGTACCCTTTGACTATTGTTTGTATTCTCCTTGCCTTGATGGTGAGAGTAAGAGATATATCATACGACTACTAGGTCATCCTTTTGATTTACTTGGTTATCAAGGCAGAGTAGTGCTTCAATGCTCTAGGATCTACAATGCTTGTCGGAACTGGACCCCATCAAATGCTGTTAAAGTCGACCAACTTGCTGATGTTTTCTTCTTTTTCTTATGTTTTGTAACACTGAGAGTAGTATGGACTTATGCTTTCTGCCTATCTATGTGATTTGGATGTGGTTAGCAGCTATAATTAGGGTGGTGCTGCTCTTGCACACCTTTATGGCTGCTTAGACAAGGTTTGCCGAGGTCATAGTCATCTTAGTGGTCTCTGGAGAGCTCTAGAGGTAAACCCCTTTATTCTTCCTACCACTCTACTTTTTTTTATTCTTTATTGATATATCTGACCTTTCATTTTTCCCACTTTGCATAGATTTAGGCATATGAGTATGGCATTTTTCCCCTACCACAAATGGATCATAAGAGGGATGATGTCCCTAGCATTCCTCGAGGAGCTTGGTACTTGAATGCTCATAGAGGAACTTCTAAGGATTTGTCCCAACATAGAAGTCGCTTAAGTAGCTTGAGCTTTCATGATGTAAGTTCCTGTAAAGAAAGAAAAACTTAGTTAGTATTCCCATCTTTATTCATTTATTTTTACCTTTATTTTGACAGTTGCATCATGATTTATTTGGAGTTGATATTAGCACGCTTGGGTTTATTGGTGCTTTATGGATGAGACAAGCTCTACTTGAGGGTACTTTTTATAGGAGTTAGTACCTCGATGGGCGAATTTAGTGGTGGTGGATTGGTCCTGATAGTCGACGTGTTCCTCGCCTTCCACCATCTACCATGACTTCTGCTAAAACAATATGTGGTAGAGATTTGGAGCTTTCATTGGCAAGTTTTCCATGTGAGATGTTTTTGGAGCTTCTTAAGGAGCACACTTATATTCACTTTATCCAGACTTGCCTGTTGCATATTGTGCCTAACAATGTATACCCAATTGGACTGAGCGTTATACCTTCCGAGATTCACTCCACTACCTCTGAGGTATCGTTTTATTCTCTTATGATTTTATTTTATCTTTTGCATGTTTTTATGATTTAAATTTACAGATCCTCAAGAGAGGTCATGCAGAGTCCAGTGCTCAGGGTGAGGCTTCATTTTACTGACATAGCATTGATGTTATTCCTGGGGATTTTACCCGAGAAGTGAACTTAGAGTTCCCAGTTCTTGATTTTGTTCACGAAGCAGAGATCCATGAGGAACTTCCCACTCTAGATTGTTAGCTTGTTGCATTTACATCTGCTGAGACCACTCATGTAAGACACCTGAAACTTCACATTAATATTAAAGCAAGTTAAAAGGTGAATAAAGAAATAATAATCACATTAATATCAATGTAAGTTAAGAGGTCATCAGTAGAGAAATTAATGCGAGTGCTATATCGTGCAAAGAATCTTGTGTCCAAAGTTAACAAGAAAGCATTGGTAAGTACAAATATATATGTACACATGAATATGCATATGAATGAACAACATTAATGCATTTATGAATATGAATATATGTATGCATATATGAGTATGAATGTATGAATATAAATGTTTATGTAAACTCTAATCCCTGTTGTGTCTCAACTACAGGAGCTTCTTTCTAAGAATAGACGTATGAAGCAATGAATGACAACATATGAGCAAGAAATTCATGACTTCAGGAAGCAATTACATAGGAGTCGCAGTACTAGATAGAGTTCTTATCCTTTTCTGTTTGTATTCCAGTTATCCATTGTGTATCTCAGACTTATGTATCTCTTTGGCTTTGTTGAGATTCCATGATGTTGATCACCACTTATATACATGTTTGCTTGCACTACTCATACTTATAGTGCTTGAGAATGTTATTTTGAACATGTTGCACTTGTAAAATTTATTTAGAGAAGCATGTTAAATCTACTTTCTATTTATCTTTGAGATGATAAATTTTTCTAAAAAATTTAATAAAAAAACCCTAAATATGATTTTAAAAAGCAAGGTAAAAGGAATTGAGCAAGGACTTAGGTTTAACAAAAGGGTTAGGAAAGTTTTGCAAAATGTTGCAACTTGGTCCTTGGTAGAGAAAAAGGTGTGGATGAGATCTTAGCCATCTTGTGGTCTCCACACAATCACCAATCAATCAATAAAGTTGAACCATATCTTTTTGTCCCCCATATTAGTTATTAACCAAAGGATAAAAGGTAAGCCTAGGGTATTTTTACTATAAATTCATCTTTATTGTCAAGTAGAAGGCATCCATCCCTTTGCCCCCCAGCATTTTCTATATTTCTAGCTCATTTACTCTCTATCAACAATGAGCATCAAAAAAACTAAATCTCTTATTCAAACTTTCATCAACACCCTCATAAATGAAGATTGGTTACACCTGAAAAGATACAACCTCCATTATCTCAAGTTCTTCTTGAATTTAAAGCTTGACTATAACTTTCTTCACGGTGCTCTCACTTTTTGGGATCCCACTCTCCATGTGTTTAGGTTTAGGGAAATGGAGCAATGCCCCACTTTGGAAGAATTCTTAGCAAATTTGGGTATCAAAATATCCCCTCAACAAGAGATGGCCATTTCGGATCTTCACCTAGTGGTTGTACATGCCATAAATCATCTCTTTGACATGATCAAGATTGAAGCTAATGGTTGCGTTGTTTCAGGTTCTTTCATCTCTTTTTATGGCTTAATCCATCATCTCCAATCTAATCCTGGTTCTTGCAATCTGATTCCTATCATTGGGAGCATCATTCTTGGGTATTATCTCCTTGAATATGATAAGAGCACATTAGGGCTTATGGATGGGAGGGTGTTGTCTATTTTGAATCAAATTGATGTTGAGATGAATTTGACACCAAAATTGGTTGCTCTAATGGTTTTAGTGAAGACTTTGAATGGTTTGGACAAGGTTAAAGTCAATAGGAATGCTCAGTTTGGTGGAAGTGTGTTGGTTTTGCAAGTAAGGGTCAATTTTTGTGCATCAGAGATAAGCAACCGGTTTTAATTCTTGAATAGCCGATTTTGCACTTTGACACTCTAATGCAATTTTGTGTTCATGTTTTGTAGGTTTGGCTTATAGAGAAGCTAAAGGTAGTGATGCCTCCTGATCATACAACCAATTATGTGCCTAATCACTTCTTAAGAAGGACCATTTTGGTGAGGTTTAACAAGAAAGTAGAATGGGTGGGTTGGATGCATGGCTTGGGTGAGAAGATGTACATTGGATTTTCCCTTGGTGGAATTTTTCTAATGTGTGCTCAAGGAGTTTTCATACCTATATAGCTCTTGCTAGACTGAGGTACGCTCTTTCTATCATCCTTCAAGGATTGCAAGATAACAAGGATTAAAATAACATCCCACTCATATGCCTTATCTTCATAATGTTGGTGCACTCACCAAGATTTTTATCAAAGCAATCACTCAATCATGGCCTAGAAGAGTTATCCTACACTATATTCATAGAATTCAAGAATTTTTAACCACTCAAGAGTACAAGGATTAGTTAAAAGGTCACAATGAAGTAAGCGGAAGTGGTGAAGGTAATTCTAGGGGTTATGTTTAACTTTAAGCTTTAGAAAGCTTTTAAGATGTAAGCTTTTATTTTATGAACTATGAAATGAAAAGAAATGAAATGTAATGAAATTTGGTTATTAAAAAGAAAAGAGTACAAGAAAATGTTAAATCATGTTTATTGTTTGTAAAACAAACATCATGATTTTGCATACGTATTCAAATGCATAAACTAATGATGAGAATGCATACACCCAAGCATTATCAACTTAAATGTACCCATTCTTAACCATAAAAGGGACAAATGATATAGAATTACTCAAAGTTCAATCCAATTGGCAATAAGAATTTCTAATGACGTTAACTAGCTCTTTTGAGTTTTCAAGCTAACGTAACTCTCAAATATCCCATACTTTTACTTAAGATGCCCTTTCAGGTTTTCATCTTAGCGGGAATTATTTTAATTTTTAATTTTTCCCTAATTTTTCCTAAGCCACCCTTTTTTTGGTTTTCGACTTAGCGGGAACCTCTAATTTTTGCTTGAGCCACCCTTTCGGGTTTTCGACTTGGCGAGGATTTTTATTATTTTATTTTTTTTTATTTAGTACTTTGCTTGGAGACTAGACATAGTACTTCTTTAATCTGTCCAAATTCACAGGCTCTGTAGTATATTCATTCCCTTCAAGATCTGACAATCTGGCTGCATCATTCAGGAGTATCTTCTTAACAATACAAGGACCTTCCCAATTGGGTTTGAATTTTCCTTTAGGATCAAATGGAATTGATTTAGCTTGTTTCAGAACGAAATCACCTTCCCGAATCTTACAGACTTTAACTTTCTTGTTAAAAGCTTTAGCAATCTTCTCTGATAAAGCATATTGAATGCTGCTCTAAGTCTTTTCTCATCTATCAAAGTCAACTCTTCATATCTAGACCTGGCCCATTCAGATTCTAGAATTTTTGCTTCCAAAACCACTCTCAAAGACTGCAATTCCACTTCTACTGGTAGCATTTCTTCCATTCCATATACCAATGAATAGGGTGTTGCACCCATAGCTGTTCTAGCTATAGTTTTGTATCTCCAAAAAGCATATGACAACTGGTCTAACCAATATCTATAAGTTTTAACAGTCTTACTAAGAATTTGCTTTATGCTTTTATTAGCTGCTTCAACTGCACCATTCTCTTGAGGTCGATACAGAGATGACTTATGATCTTCAACCCCATACCTTTGCAATAAATCTCTTACTTATGCTTGAAATTGCACACCATTGTCAGTTACAATGTGATGAGGCACACCATATCTACAAATTAAGTTCTTTTCAATGAATCTAGCCATTTGCTTTGCTCCCAGCTTTTTAAAGGACTTAGCTTTAACCCATTTTAAGAAATAGTCAACTACGACAACTATAAACTCATGCCCATTAGAAGCTGGTGGAGCAATCTTTCCCATTATATCAATTCCCCATGCTGAGAATGGCCACAGAGAAGTTAAGGTCTAGAGCATTGAAGGTGGACTATGAGAAATATTTCCATGCAACTGGCACTCATGATAACTTCTAACAAACTGAATACAATCATGCTCCATAGTCAACCAATAGTATCCCTGTCTCATGATTTTTCTTGCTAACTCTTTACCATTCATGTGAGGTCTATGTACCCCTAAATGTACATCTTGCATAATCTGTTCTGCTTCTTTTTCTGAAACACATATGAGATGCAAAGCTTTATCTCTTTTGTACAAAACCCCATTAAAAATAAAAAAATCTTTTTGTAAGAGATCTCAAGAGCATTCTATCTTTCTTACTAGCATTTTCTGGAAATTCACCATACTTCATCAGTCTCAAAATTTCTGAATACCACGACTTCTTTTCTTCTTCTACAGCTAAAACTTGGGTACTTTCAAAATATATTACTCTAGTTTTCATCAAGATCACTAGTCTCACTAGCAAACCTTTTGGATTATCCCAAACAGAGGCTAAAGTCGCTAAAGCATCAGCAACTTAATTATTCTTTCTTGACAAGTGGACAAACACTAGCTCATCAAAATATTTCTTGAGATTCTCAATGTAATCCAAATAAGGCTTGAATTTTTCTTCTCAAACTTCCCATTCCTTATTGACATGTGAGATAACCAGTTTTGAGTCACCCAACAGCTCAACTCTTTTGATTCCCATTGCAATAAGAGCTTTTAAACCACAGATATAGGCTTCATACTCTGAAATATTATTAGTTACTGAGAAATCCAATCTTTTTACTGTCAAAATCCAATCTCAAGTCGGTGAAACTAGGATCACTCCAATTCCTGCTCCTTTTTGATTCATTGCTCCATCAAAATACATTCTCAATCCTTGTACTTCAATCAGGCCAATTTCTTCATATAGGAAAGAAATATCAACCTCCTGATCATCCTTAATTGGTTGTTGAGCTAAAAATTTAGCAACTACTCTTCCTTTGATCACTTTCTTTGTCAAGCATTCGATATCGAATTCAGAGAGCAAAATCAACCATCTTTCGAGCTTACCAACCAATGATGGTGTAGCATATAAATATTTCATCGGATCAATCTTTGAAATAACTTGTACCCTGTAAGATTGGAAATAGTGCTGAAGTTTTCTTGTTGCCTATACTATAGCCAAACAAATCTTTTCAATGATCTTGTATTTTTCTTCATATGGAAGCAACTTCTTACTTAAGTAATAAATTATAAATTCTATCCCACTATCATTTGCTTGAGTTAACATTGCACCTAATGCTAATTCTTCTACACATAGAAGCATTGCACCTAATGCTTGTATTCCCTACTTGTAGTGGTCTTAATACCGGAGGATTCAACAAATACTGCTTAACCCTTTCAAATACAATCTAACACTATTCATTCCAAACTATGGGCTGATATTTCCTTAACAATCTAAACAATCTGAATATTGGCTAACATATTGAAGACATCTTAGAGATAAATCTGCTGATGTATTGAAGATGACCTAGAAAAGATCTTATTTTTGTTTATGTTTTAGGAATTGGCATTTCTTGAATTACCTTGATCTTATCTGGATCAATCTCTATGCCTTTTGAACTGACTATGTATCCTAACAACTTATATGAAGATACTACAAAACACACTTTTTTGGATTTAGTTTGACATTGAACTTTGTCAACCTCTCCATAAACTTCTCTAAATCTTTGTAATGTTCTGCAAAAGTTTCAAATCTAACCACCATTTCATCAATATACACTTCCATCTCTTTATGAATCATATCTCTAAAAACTTTTGTTATAGCTCTCTGATATATTGCACAAGCAT
Organism: Mallotus repandus; assembly: GCA_949671775.1. Taxonomy (NCBI): domain Eukaryota; kingdom Viridiplantae; phylum Streptophyta; class Magnoliopsida; order Malpighiales; family Euphorbiaceae; genus Mallotus; species Mallotus repandus. The sequence continues at coordinate 50,481 of CATIWM010291523.1, forward strand.
TTTTCAATCCAAATGGCATTACTTTGTAACAAAAAGTACTCCATTCTGTGGTGAAAGCAGTTTTAATTTTATCCACAACAACCATCATTATCTGATTAAATCCTGCCATCCCATCGCATATGTGTAATTCCTTTTACTAGCAGCAGAGTCTATTAGAACATCTATATGAGGTAATGGAAAATCATCCTTCGGAGTTTCCTTGTTCAAGTCTCTGTAGTCAACACACATTTTGACTCTTCCATCCTTTTTGGGGACAGGGATAATATTGGCTAACCATTCTAGATAATCAACTTCCTCTAAAAACCCAGCTTCTATCTATTTATTGACTTCTTATTTTATCTTTTGAGCCCATTCAGGTCTTAGACACCTAAATTTATGCTTTATTGGTTTTATTCTAGGATCAATTGGAATAAAATGCTCTGCTATTTCATGATCTATTCCAGGCATATCGCCATAGCTCCAAGCAAAGACTATTTTACATTTTTTATTATTCTCTCAAGCTTACTTTTTTCTTTAAAAGAAAGACTGGTTTTCAATTAGAGTTCTTTGGGTGATTTAGTATCACTTATATTAAATGGTTCAGTATGAATAGAATTTAAATATAAAATGCTTATGGTATGATCAAGTGTATGCACATTGCCATTAGAATAAACATCGAACAAGTAAATGAAATTAGAGGTTATTGCATTAAACTTAGAGAAGAAAGCATCATCAAAAATTACATAGTCAGCATCAAAATCATCCTTTTCTAAACATACTATAGGTTTAACATTATTTAAAATAAAGTCCTCAACACTAATAGTAATAAGTTGTGTAAGTTTAATCCTAGTGTCTATAGTAGCTACAAGATTTGAAATCGCAGTTTGGCCTTCTTTGAGCTTCTTTGATCATTGGAAATAGAGACAACTTGAAATCCAGGTGGACCCAAATAAAAAAAACTACAGAACAACCATCTTTAGATTCAGCTTCAATAGTGATCACACCTTATTTATAAGGGAATTTGATCTTTTAGTGAAGAGTTGAAGGAACTCCTCCTAGAGGATGGAACCAAGGCTGTCCCAAAAGTAACCCATATGTGATTGGGATATCAAGTATAATAAATTCAACCATAATCTTAATTGGTCTTATTTTCACAACTGTCTTCAAAGTACCTTCCACAGCTCTCTTAGACTCGTCATATGCTTTAATCACCATATCAGACTTTATAAGATCTTCCTTTGTCATGTTCAGCTTTTCCAAAACCTTAAAAGGATAGACATTTATTGCTGATCCATCATCAACCATATCACACAAAACAATAAAACCTTTTATTTCAGCCTGAATATACAAAGCTTTGTCTGAAAAAGAAATATCTACATTATCTTTGAAACCTACTAACATAACCAACTCTTCAGGTGTAGATTTTGTAGAAATCAGCAAGTTCTCAAGAGCTTCATACATAGCATCCCTATGCTTCTTTGAGGCGACAAGTAAATCCCACAAACTAGCATTAGCTATCATCTACTTTAATTGCTTCAAAACAGTATCCTCTTCTTCCTCTTCAGCCACTTTCTATTTTCCTTTATCTGGCATTGGTGACCCATCCTTTTGTGGTATAGAAGGATCTGGATAGTACTTCTCACTTCTAGTGACATGACTCATATCCATCTTATCGTCACTCTATGGTTCCCATAAGTCAGTAAAGTCTAACTACGGATTTTCTTCATTAGTGGAATCTTCTCCTTCTATCAGTTCCTAGAAGTTTGGAGGTATATTGCCTGAATTTTCTTCATCCTAAAAGACATGATCATCCACATAGTTAGCACAATAGTTCATCTTATCACTGTCACCAAATTCTGTACCCCATCCAATTGGAATGATTAAGTCAAACGCAATATCTGTAGATGCTGGCTTAAAATACTGAGCCAAATAATCAAATTTTCCTGTTGGTTCACCCAAAGTATCCCAAACTTACTGATAACTTGATTGTTCTAGAAAAACCCAATCTGGTGGCACTACTTCTTCAAATGGAACTTAGATTACTAGCAGATTGTAAGCAATAACATAATCAAACTCAGGACTTGGCTGATCAAGAGTTTGATAATTTTCTTCTTCCCTAGCCATTTTTCTGCTATTGACCAACTCAAAATGCTTCATTAAAAATTCTTCATTGATACATTCTTGGTCAATCATCATTACTTTCTTCACCTCTTATGCAGGCTTAGCATGTTCTGGATTCGAGATTTTACCTTGATCAATAAGATCTTGGATTGTATGTCTAGGTTTGAAACAATTATCAGTGTTATGTCCCACTTGCTGATGATACTTGTAAAATTCTTTCAGGTTATGATTAGGTGAAAGAAGATTTGGTACTGGCCTTGGTTCCATTGGCTTCATAATCCCGCTCTTACAAAGTCTTTCAAACACTTTAGACAATGGTGTAAGAAGCTTAGAAAACTGTCTCGGTTTTATATTTGCTAACACATATGAAGATGTACCAACAGCTACTTTTAGAGTATATGAAGATTGAGTTCCCTTCTTCTGAACTTGTGAAGGTTTTTTGAATCTAGCAATTCTCTTAACTTGAACCTTGAAATAATACAAATTTGCAAATGATCTCATACTCATAACCCCGATTTCTTGTTTGATAGAATCTTGAGCATTTTCCTATATAATTCTTACTTGATTAATTTCATATGGCCTATTTCTTATATAAGCAGCTTTCTCTCTAAACCTTGTGATGTAATTAACAAAGGATTCATTTGATCTTTGAGTCAAACTTTGTAAATCCAACAAAGAGACTTTAATCTGAGTGTTGTAAGAATACTGTTTAAGAAACTAGTTCATAACTTCCTTCTAATTCTCTTTCACAGTATTATCAAGTCGAAGGTACCATATAAGAGCTGAACCCTATAAAAAAATGAGAACAAACCCCATATCTGATCATTTGTCAATCCTAGAATAGTGGACATTATAGTTTTGTAGTGTTGAAGGTGTAACTTCGGATCACCAATGCCAGAAAACTTAGTCACTTAAGGCATCTTAAACTTAGGTGGGAGATTAAGATTCCCAAATGCACATAACTCATCAACATTAAAAGTTGTGGATGCTACTTCACCTGAGTTTGTAGCTTTTGGAGTTTCTTAATAATCTGAGCATGTTCTTTCGTCATTGCTTTCTTTTCCTCAACAACTGGATTAACCATAACTAGTGCTTTTCCTTTAGATTGTGTCTTCCAAGGGCCATAATAACTTCTTTTTCAGTAACCTCTCCTTGATGTGGATGAGGCGATATTACCCTATGAGAAGGTCTCTTAATTTCCTTAGCAGCTTGCAGTAATTAACCCAGATTATTCTAAAGGTACTCATTCACCCTTTCATTAACCAACTTGTTAACTTCTTCCATTCTAATAGGCTGTGATGTGCTTTTTATAACAAACTTAACTATGCTACTTTTTTCTCTCCTCCAACCAATCTACAGTGTTGAGACACTTCGGGGATTACCTATGATGACTGTACGTGTATCAGCATGTATCCATGCATTGTGATAATGCATGAATGCAAATGTGATGCAATATAAATAGTCATAAATAAAACACATAAAAGAAAATAGAGTTCCAACCTTATCTCTCACACACAGGCAGTTGTTCAATTTCTTTCTTAGGTGGGGCTTACAAGAACATCAACAGGGGATGAACTGGCTCGTGACTCTCGAAAATAAAAAATTAACTAAAGAGGATGATTTATGTTTATATGCATGGTTTGATTTGGATGGAGATTTGTGGTACTTGAATATTTTAAACCAAGTAATCTTTTGGAGTAGAGTTATGATATCGGGATAACCGTATTTGGTTATCAAGGCATAACAAGCTCATAATTTTAATCCTTATATATCTAAATAATTATAGATATAAACCACAGATTAGCTTATTATGTATATTGAGTTGTATCATAATAAGTTCCAAATCAGTTTATTTAGATATATAGAGGTCAAAATTATTGATCCATAGGGTTACATGGGTTAAAATATCAAAAGACCATCGGTAATATGTATATATTATACTCTGATGATTAGATTCAAGTTAATGAAAACATGGGATATCAGAATAACCTTACAGATGTAGTATCCCCATAATTAGGGTTAGGTTATTAAGATATTTCAAGTTCTGTCCTTTTAGAAAAGATATACCTATTCAAACCTTGAGGTTTTGGCAAATTAGTCAAACTATCATCACCATAAGAGTCATAATGTTTGAGACATATGACCTAAATAATGTAAATAATTTTGGGTCATAAAAAACGAATAATATGTAACAAATGTGTCATGATAGACTGGCTTGGTTCGCATGGACCTTTCAAGTTCATGTGGATATATAAAGTCTAAAGAGGATTAATTTGATTCTTAATTTGCACAGCATAAGATATACATGTCACCAAGGACTCAGTTTAAATCAAAACACAACATATAGACGTAAATCAGCAAAAACACATGCAAGATAGGGTATAATCCTAGTGGATGTTTCTAAGGCCACTACATGGGTGAGTCAGGGTAAAAGGCCAAGGGTTCCTTTAGTGAGATGCCCTCCATTATAGACTTGAGTTACAGGCCAAGGTCAGAGGAGCTTGACATCTTTTGTAAACTCGAGAGAAAACTACCCCCCTTTAGGAATTGGGTTCCAGACTCTGGTTAGATGAACCCGGTAGTATCTCTTTAACCGAGTTAAGGCTAAAGGTGACAATATCAAACTAATCAACCCATGAGTCAAGTGGAGTCATGGTGAATCATAATTTGACACCATCGGGTTATTAAGCTTGTGCACGTGTGATAAGTGTCATGATGCAAGTTGGTCTATAATAGTATATATAATTGGAAGCAAAGTACAAACTTCGAGATTAAGATCTCTATCCCCAGTGGAGTCACCACTGTTAATGCCAGCAGGACCTACTCGGCACTCTTTGGATCAGTGACCCTTTTTCCTTGTTACTAGAAAATAGAAGGTAGTGAGGGGAGTACTAAAAGAGCTTAGGGATGACATAAATGTACTTATAACCCATCACTCAAGCAAGAGAAAAAGAGGAGTCGCCACTCGGTATCACTCGAGAAATTATCCATTTTAGGGACATAGGCAAACTCGGATCCCTTACTTGGAACCGCATTTGCCTATTGGATAAAACATTGAGTTCAGATTTTGATGTTAGTAGGATTAGGCTCTTTTGTTTGAGGCATCTCCATACCGTACGAATGTTGAGTATTACCAGCCTTACTTTATGTACAATGCTTCCAAGAATTATGTACTATTATACATCAACTATTATATGCAAATGCATATAATATATACACACAAGCACAAAAGAGCATGATAAAATGATGCATGAATATGGTAAAATGACATAATAATAAAATGATGCATGATCATGGTATATGCTAAAACTAATGTACATAACATGGCACACATGATATAAACATGACATAATAATATGAAAACATTGCATAGAATCATAAACATGAAAATTTAGAGAGCATGTAAACATGGTAAATCTAAATATCATGGCAATATCATACAAGCATGGCATAATAATAATATTATAAACATGCAAATAAAGCAATAAAAAGCCAAACAATTAACCTATGGCATGACATGTAATCATGGTAAAGTCATATTATGAACAGATATATGCATGTTAAATAATCAAATATGAAAAATAAAAGCAATAAATTAAAAGAGAAGAGAGATAAGAATGGCTAACACGTTTCGCGAATATCCTCTCCATGATTGCTCCATATTCCGAGTTTTAGGGCAATAAAACATGTTATTTGTAAAAGGTAAAAAATAACTTAAAATTTAGAATAAAGTTAATAAAATGCTCTAGAAGTGAATTTAGCTGCAAAAAGAAATAAAAATGGATATCATTGTAAATTTTAATAGAAAAATAGCTTAAAAAGCCTAAATAAATGAAAGATGTTTGAAAATGAATTCTAAATAAAAAGGATTTTAGAAAGCGTTTAAAACTATCATTTGATTAATTATAAGAACCATTAATTCACAACGTGAGTTTCCATCAAGTTAGGCCTCAAAATGTGAATTTTGTACCTTGGATGGACATTCCCACATTATGAATTATTAATCACATAATTAAATCATTTTATTTAAAAAAAAAACTAGAGAGTAAAGGAAAATGTGATCCATATCCTCGCATTTGGATGATTTTTGTAATCAACAAAGAACAACACAAATATCACATAGAAACACAATATTTATAAATGAATGCTTAAAGAAAATGTAAATTTCCATATAAAAAGTGAGAAAATGAAAAGGATTTATTTATTGAAAAGGAATTGAAAAATAAGGTCAAAAGATTCCATTTTATTAACCATAAAAGATAAATTACCCATTAAAAGAAGAAAAACAGCTTTTGGTATATTTTTGGTTGCTGGTAGCAAATGAAATACAACTTAAACATAAAAATAAATAGAAAACTTGATGAAATTGACTAGATAAAGCATAAATAATACCAAAAGGAACATGTTATAATAAGATTACAAATTAAAGCAAATGAATAAAGAAGGAGTAGAGGTAGTGATTACAAATAAAATGCAAAAAAAAGTTACATACATAAGGCATGGAAATAAAGAGAAATGAGAGTTAAATATAGAGATTGAGATGGCAATTGATCATATAACAACATAAATCATAAATTGATAATTAAACTAACAAATGGAAATAA